>PISW01005424.1:29018-134946 GCA_004023785.1 Mungos mungo | reverse complement strand
ATGTTTGCATTCATAGGTCTAACAGGACAGACCTGGCAGGGGACCATGGGGAGAAGAAGGGGGAAAGAGAGTGGGGATGAGTGAGGGACAGAGATCAAGGGAGACTACTGAATACTGGAGACGAACCATGGACTGAGGGGGGAGGGGGAGGGGCGAGGGGGTGATGGTCATGGTGGGGGGCACTTGTGGGGAGAAGCACTCGGTGTTATATGGAAACTAATTTGATAATAAACTATTTTAAAAAATGAAGTAAGATGTTCTATAAATTTGCTTATTCTCTAAACTGATTTTTATTGAAAATATCAACTGCCAATTTGTTGTTCTTACAGTTAATAATTAGATGTTAAACTATAGTCTTTAAAATATAAGAATGTCTAAAACTTGTCTAGACTATTAATACGTCAGTGTCAAGTGTTTATAATTATGGTGACTGTAGTTACCATTTTTAGTTGCAATTCTTTTTCTTTCCTTTCTTAAATAGACTATAATTACCATTATCGTCCTTATACATTCCATTCTTGAAAACACTAATTTGCCACTGGAACAAGCTATATTTTCAGTGCTTATTTAGGATACAGTTATAGAACATTATCTGACTGCATAAAACATTATTCTCTAAACTGTTCTCATCATTCATTTTTAAAATCATTTTATTTGGTTTCTGATATCGTTTCTGAGAATGACCATTTATTGTGTGTTCGCGACTACTCCGGTGTTAAGCTAACAAAAGCAGTTAAATGTTACATTTGCCAAATAATTGTACAAATAATCAACAGATTGTAGCAATGACCATATCTTTTTGATCATTTCTCTGTCAGGTCTAATTCATAATTTTGAAAAATAGAAGTAAATTGGCTTAATATTATAAAAAAAACTATACTTAGCTCAGAAGTTTATTGTGAGATTTGAGTGAGTTAATATTTATAAATTATTTAGCATACCACCTGGAAGATAGCAAATAAACAATAACTAGTAGCTATTGTTTTTGCCCCTTTTTACAATATCTACCAGCAATGCAATTATTGTTTTCATATCTCATTCCATTTATAGATGCAAACCTCCTGGATAGTAATATCATACTTGTTTCAGTTTCCCTGGAACTCAGTACATGTTTGATAAATATATAAATGGATGAATGAACATTCTTAAAGAAATAATAAAAGATGAAATATGAGTTCAAATGGAAGCTGGAAAACATCCTAGTTCTGAGTTTACATTCTGCCACTTACCCTCTTGTGACCTTTGACAAATTACTTTCCATATGTCAGTTTCTCATGTAGAAAATTATTGGGTTTTATTAGACCAACAGTTTTGAGGGCTTTTCCCCCCTAATTGTGGAGTTTTTAACAAGAGCTTATGAGTATGTATGTGTGTATGTACACAGAAATATGTATTATGTATATACAAATATACACACAAATATTTATACACACACTAATATATCTATGTGTATGTATACAAATACACAAATAATATGTATTGCACTCCTCTCTCCCAGACTCACTTTTACTATCCCCAATCCCTCCGAAACATACCTTAGTTCGCTAGTTGACAGTTTATAAGATACTTACGGAGAGCATTAGGAGTTTTCCAAACATAGCTGGAAAAATCCCCATATTAAACTGATGATCTGTAGCATCCCTTCTACCTCTCAAACTCTCTGAGCCTTTCTCATTCCAGGTACAAATGGGATGGGGAAAAGTGAGGTAAGTAAGTTCCACTATTTGGACTTAATTGAGGTAAGACAAGAATTTCTAATTTTGTGAAAACCAGAATTGGGTGGTTCCAAAGAATCAACTATTTGTTATTCCATAAAAGCAAGAATTTAAAAAGCTGATATAAGCTGTATGGTTGTTATATGAGTTTCATACTTCCTCTGAGTATTTTATGTCTGTGTTATAGCACCTTCAAGTCCAACCCAGAGAAACCTTGAATCCTCTTCCCCTTCACACATTAGGTGAGAAGCTAAGATAGCAACTTTCAACTGGGGATGAGGCTGTTTTTTTCCCCAACTTAGGATATTGGGAGTGAGGGGCAGAGAGAATAAATCTGTTGAGAAAAGCTGAACCTTGGATCCCTGGCTTTTGAAGTATTACAGAAATCTCAGGGTCCTTCCTGCTAGTATTGTAGTCCACCTTTTGGTAGTGAATCTCACCTTCTAGAGGCACTACATCTCCCCCCAAGTGCACACCACATATAACTACCCAGTTGTGCATTATTCTCCCTACCTTTTCCAATCTTTTTGGCGATGGTGGTGATAGTGCTTACATGTTCTGGAGAGAAAAAAAAAGAAGTTAGTTGGTTCTGTCATTCTTCTTACCAATCCACTGGTTTGTTATGGGCATTGACATTGGATAGAGGAATTTCTCTGTCATATTCAAAGCAAAATAAAGGTTCCTGGAATTAATTACCTTATGGTCAAAATCATTATTGGTATATGGATTTGATTTTGAGTAGTGACAAAAATATAAGCAAAAACAGGCTTAAGAATCCAAAAGGTAAGTCACCCTTCTGCCATTATTTCCTATCCACATTCTTGTGTTCTTTGTCACCCCTTCCCACCCTCCCTTCAGTAAATCTCTCCTCCTTTTCAAAACTACATCCCTACAAATGCAAACCCTTTTCAGAACGCTTCTTCTTCTTTTTGCTTTAATGAGACAGTTCTTCTTTGAGGACTATGTTTAATTTATCCTCTCAATACTGCTTTCATAAAATTATTCCTCCCTTTTTTGGGGTAAATCTCTCTCTCTTTTGATGATTATATTATTTGACGAGAAAACCCACAATCACTTTTTGTCATGGTTACATAGTGGTTCCTTTCATTCATGGAAGTCTCTGGTACCTGACTCAGTCTTCCCATTCTTCAATTCCCCCCATAGTTGTTGACCCATTCACCATTCAAACTTCACAGTTTCTGGACCTCTTACTTCCAACGACTTTTAGATCTACTCCTATTCTATTAACTCCCATGGTCACATTGGACTTATTATTCAGAACTACTCCATCTCAGAAATATAAAATCTAACAACAGCCCCCTTCTTACTTCCAAGATTTAATGATACTTATTCCATTTAACTTGTTATCCTCACCTCATACAGATCTCTAGATCCTGGATCCTTCCATTTTTCCCCAAACTGCCAGCTTTATCCTGTCTTTTTTTCCCCCCATTCCTGAACTTGCTAGACTCTATGGTCTATCACTTCAACTACTAACTTACCAGGAGTATTATAATCAACTACTTAAACCACAGCAACTATGCTTTCTCTGTATTTTGTCTGGTATGCTGAATGTTGGCAGAGAAAAATCATGTAATTGTAAAGATAAGTATTCTTTGTGTCCAACTTTAATAAAACCCTCAATTCTGCCTGCCTATAGTTAAATTATTTTCTATCACTCAGAGTAAGCTTTGTTTTTCTATCTCTCAAAGTGGTTATGTCAAACGTTAGCCCACTCTCTTCAAGTGCCTTATCCCACTTTCTATCCTTTACTCTCAGAAGATGAATATGGCTTCTCTCTCACAAATGAACGAATGAAGCAGAGCCCATGAAACAAATATTCTAACTTTCTGTCAAGCTTCTCACCCAAACTTACACATTGATAATTTACTTTACTGTCTTTTTTCTTCTTTTAGTAAAAAAAATCTACTCCAGTCTAATTTTTCATTTTATTTCTGGTTTTCATCCCCTGTTTTTACATCAGGAACCTTGTTTCAACAATTAGTCCTTTCTTCTCTGTCTACAACGATTCTCTCTAGTTGGCCAGGTAGCATATATGTGGTAGGAGCAATATTGAGTTAAACCATCATGAGGTATAAACAAACAAAAAAGCAAATAGGTAGGCCCTGTGGGCTGGCTCATTGTCCAAGACAGATATGAGGTATACTTATTCATGGAAGTTCTCTGATGCTATATATTGAGATAATCCATTGTCAGTTAAACGGTCCAGATATTGGATGACCCATTATTATACACAGACAAAATCTGTTGTCTTGAATCTATAGGATCTTGATGACACATAAATTCATCACTTGACTTTGGTATTAAAGGCTGACAAAACACAACAAAGAATTTTGTGCACCTATCTGAGTAGTAAGGAATAGTACTATATTGGTAAGTTCAAGGCATATTTTAGCAGTATAGGTTACTAGAGAACAAAGCTTTTGGTGATTAACAAATTTGGTGATTTTGGTGATTAACAAAGTTGATTGGTAAAGAAACTAACCCAGAAATTTACTCTCCATACAAAAAAATAAGGCAAAACTTTTTGCACCCTTGGTAGCAACTCTTTCTGAGATAAGCCTCAACTGAAGATCAATATCTCCATCCAGCTTTAGACATAGTTGTTTCAAGAGAGAAATAATTTTTTTCACAAGCTCCACAAAACAAATCAATTAAGGGGTGACTATTAGAACTATATTTCTTTTTTTAAAGAATTCATTGGCAATATTTCTTGAAATAGCCAGTACTTCTAATAAATCCTAAAATTATAAATTTATATTTAAATGAAATATATTTCAAAGGAAGCAAATCTATGCTAAGCATCAATGCATACAGCCTAATGAATTTTAGGCTATGTCGACCCAGGTGAAATCAACAGATGTCAAAGTAATTAGGAGGGGAAGGAGCAAGGAAGCAATAGAGAATGAGAAATATTAGTTGGGAGAACACCTGGGTGTAGCATGTCCTTATGTCCTTAGCATGTCTTATGTCCTGGTTTTTCTGGGATCATAAAGATAGGGGTAAAAGATTTCTCGGGATTATCTGGTTCCTGTAGGCTACATTATCTTGTTCCTGTTGAAGTGTTCAAACATTTCAAATCTTGGGAAGTTAGACATTACCTCCTTGGGACAAGACAGTAAAAAGGGTCTCCATGCCAGCATGGACATGGTCAGAAACATGGCAGTGCATCAGCCATGTCCCGGGGTTGCTGGCTACCATCTCCACAATCTCAAAGGTCCCTGGGAACAGATCTACCACATCTGCACGGTAGCTCTCTCCATTCTGCAAAAGAGAGTGGGGTGGAGGAGAAAAAATGAAAGGTAAAGAGCTCATCTCAGAGCTTATTATAGGAACTAAAAATCTCAGATGTCCAAATCAGGGACATGGGGCTCCAAGATTCATAGATCAGAGAGCAGCTTAAAGAGTCCACTTTATCCATCTCCCCAATAAACCTGCCCATACAAACTGAACCAACAGAGGAGACCCTATCTTCCTACTTTTCCTTAAAGTAAGACATCCCAGATTCCTTTGGGAACTAAAACTAGTATATCCATACTTTTCAGCAGGCTGACGTCTAGGGAATTTGGCTTAAGCCTTGACTCCTAGGAAGGAATCACATATTTCCTTTAGAAATTTAACTCAATTTAGTTTTCTCCTCCATTCTATCATCTTTATCATACTTCTATATCTTTAAATCTGTAACAATGCCTTCAACTCTGCCCCCTTTCCCTAAGACTAAATCTTCTTTTTCAAAACCTACATGTCATTCCATGTAGCTTCTGAATTGAAGTTCTTATAATGAATTAAGAAATTTTGTAGATTCTGAGACATCACTATGAAATTTCTTGCTCTTAAGGTAGCTGTTTACTGTCACTCCAGTCCTTGACTAATATTCGATTACATTGGTTTCTTCAATCTACTTACACCACAATAAGCTCCTCATATCTTCTTCCTTTTTTTTTTTTTCTTTTGAGGTACTCTTTTCTTCTATACTAGAGGGGAAAGCTAAGGACTAGTGTGAAGTGACTGACCCTGGAGTGCACAGCCAAACTAGATTTCCCAGCTCAATTTTCCATGTACAAGACTTTTCCTCTTTTAACTGTTATCTTGTTCATTAAGAAGCTATCCCCTTCTGGGGCACCAGGTTGGTTCAGTCGGTTAAGGGTTTGACTTTGGCTCAGGTCATGATCTTACAGTCCATGGGTTCGAGCCCCACATTGGGCTCTGTGCTGATAGCTCAGAGCCTGGAGCCTGCTTCAGATTCTCTCTGTCTGTCTGTCTGTCTGTCTCTCTCTCTCTCTCTCTCTCTGCCCCTCTCCACTCACTCTCTGTTTCTGTCTCTCAAAATAAAATAAAGATTAAAAAAAAAGAAGTTAGCCCCTTCTTCCTTAATGACTGTCAATGCATTCCTCTAATAATTCTTGTGATACTCATCCCTTTTTCAGCTCACCCGATATAGAAAGCTCTCTGCATGGAAGTGGATGGTGTGTAGGTCAATATCTTGGCCCATGGCCAGCATGTACCATGCCACTCGTTCTCCTTGGTACATGGTAAGACCTCTGAGGTTGCTGTAGAGCATTCCATTAATGGCTGTAAAAAAAAAAGTCTCATATCTTTTGTTTTGATTTTCCATTGCCATTGCCTTAGGACTAGTCCCTATCATGTTTTATGATAACAATATATTCTTAACTTCTCTAATCTCTATACCATTTGCCTCCCATCAATCTATCTTACACATTAGTGTTATAAGAATTGTCTTTCTAAATATCTAATCTGACTGTGTCTTTCTATTGCTTAAAATACTATAATAGATCCCTACTGCTTAAAATATCAAGCTCCTTAGTTCAGCCAGCAAGGTCATTCAAAATATAAGGCTAAAGCACCTTCATACTCATTTCCCATTATTTAACACATTTATTTCAATGAGGGTGTTTCATTCACTATCCACCATATGGCCCCATATGCATGTTCTTTGTGTCCTTGCTCATGTTTGTGATCTTTCCCCCTAGAAATCCTGCCTTCTTTTACTCATCTGTTCAAAACTGAATCATAACTTCACCTTATCCAAGAACACTTCTTTGATCTAGCTCCTCTTAGCAACTCTTTTTCCTTTCATTTACTTCTACTTCTGAACTCCTCCAGTACTATCTGTACCACTATTTGGAACTCACCAAAAACTCCTTTCTATACTTACCTATCTTTTCATTGGTGGAAGCTCATATCCCCAGCCGGACTATAGGTTCCTAGTAAGCAGGATATGAAAGTACATACTACACTAATATAGTTTCCTTATATTCTTCAGAGCACCCAGCAGACATCTGAGCCTACAATACATGCTAAAATAAAAAGTACTTACAGTGTTCTTGGAATTAATAATTATATTAATGCATGGGCCTCATTATCTGTTTCTTTGCAGGCCATATCCTATGCTCTAAAGATAACAAACCACTCACAGTCATGTTAATTCACATTGTCAGAACTATGCCCAGAGCTCATTCCTGTGCCCCATATATTCTTATGGAGGGAAAGTAATTTTCATTCTACATTTCAAGAGGGAAATAATGGAAGAAACATTTATAGCCTGTCTCTGTATTTACCCCAACCAAATTGTGATTTAAAAAAATGAACTAAAAATGCTCAACTTTACCTCCTTGTGAATATTCTCTCTCTTGAATTGGTCTTACCACAGAAAAGAATGGAAATTTATTTAATTTTACATTGCAATGAAGATTCTACCACTGTAAAGGGGAGGGCTATTGTTGTTTATCTCTATCAATGTCAGGGTAGACAATCTATTCACTGCAGGAGGAGTATTAGCAAGTCCATTTAGTTTCAGAAATAAATTCAGTGTTCCAACGAGCTCCTTCTCAGGAACCAATTCTCAATGGAACTAATTATTTCCAATTAGTTTCTTCTTAGTAAGCTCAGTAAGCTCACATTTGATCATAAGCATCCCTCTCTCTTTTATTTTATTTTTTTCAAATTTGTTTGTAAATCTGGAAGGGAAAGGAAGGATGTATTATGTATTTTACATCAGACCCTACCATTATCTTTCTATCTTCAGCACCAGCATTTAGAAAGTGTTCAACAAATTCCTGAAGGATAAGTAAATGGATTGGTGCCTGAAGAATTTGGATGAATTAACATATAAACAAACATATAGAAATGTTCATTAACCAAACAAATGGACACTAGCAAGGTCTAAATGTGCCTTAATTCCCTTTTTCTCCTGGGCAACTAACTTCTCTGATTTGACAGAAGCTAAAATGTTCACATTGTTCAGTTTGTGAGTCTTCTCTTCCAATGTGAATCACTTATATCTCTAGCAAGGGTAAATAGCTAGAATCGATGTGGCAATGAGATACTAAACTTAAGTTCCATTGGAATCACTATCAAAGCTGCACCTTATCTTCAAGTCAAAGAAATATCATACTAGAAAGGATGGTGAGAAATCACTTCATATATTTCAATGTATTTAAGTTATCACTCTTATTTTAGATTTTTTCTTGTTTGTGAAATGCTAAACGGATCTCTGAAACAAAGGAAGGCTTGGATCCACAATTTCCTTCCAAAATCCATTCAAACATAAAAAAAAAACCCTTCATTGTATGTAATATAAATCCAGTATTATATTCTCTGAGGTTCTTTTCTAATTGTAAATTGAAACTTTGTTGTGAAATTAGTCTAAGACAAGCTGTTCTTTATTTGTCTATATTGGAATTTATTGAGAAAGTTTATTTCTTTACCCCTCCAGATCCAGAGGGGTAAAAAAATAAAATGATATTGAAAGACTAAATACAAGATTTTGAAATAGAAGGGCCCAAAGCAGCCAACCTACTAGATACATTGAGGGTCACAAATGTCCATTTTTCTTTTCTAGTGTGCTAAAAATATGCTGGTGTCACTACAACTTTACAGAGTCAGCTTCTTGCTTTATGGACACCTGATCTAATGCTGACTACTTATCTATTTTGTATATATAAATGTATCATAGTAGGAGACAGTTCTTCTAATTTACCTACATACACCTTCCTACTTTCCCATACTTTTGATTACGCTCCCTTTGTTAGTGATGGGCCTATCATATACCCCATGCAACCAATTGGGAGTTCTTTTGAAGAAAGTTAGGTTATTTTCTACAGACCATGCATTTTATTGCTCTCCAAAAAAGTCTCATTCTGTAGGTTAACACGGCCTGGCTCCTGGGCCCCATGGGTTGCTACATTCTCCTCCAGATACCAAGACTGGTTCTCATCAAAGATCAAGAATAATAAGGCAAATTCTCGGTCCATGTCACTCCGTCCTCCGTAGGGCTCCAGGATGCCCTTTCGGCAGATGGTCAAGGGTCCAACCAGGCCACTATACATGTCCTGGATGGGGAAAAGAGGGAGACAGTAAATAAAATGGAGTTGCTCCTGGGTAGCAGTGTTGTACAGGGTGCCAGACTGACATTTAAGCCTACTGTACTCAACACTTTATCATAATGTCTTACGTTTGTAAGCTCCTCCACTATGTTATCTGAATTCATCCTCACAATAATTTGAGAGACAGGTAAGATGTACATTGCAACCTATGTTTTGGCTATGCTGGACTCTCCATTGATCTCCAAACTTACAAGGAACTTTCACAGCCCAGTGTCTTTCCTTATATTGTTTCTTCTTCCTATAATGTTTTCCCCTCTGCCACATACCTTATCTTAAGGTATTCTGCTATTTAGATATCAAGGGGTAAAGTATGAAATATGTGTACCTTTCATTGTGGTGCATTCTCCAGCTTCACTTTCATTGTCTCCTCTTCAAACCAAAAGTAATCACTCTCTCATAGACCCCTTATAGTACTTTCCATGATATGGGTTATTTTATTATTTTTAAAGTTTAGTTATTTATTTTGAAAGAGAGAAATATAGACCACAGGAGCAAGGGAGGGGCCGAGAGAGGGAGAGAATCCCAAGCAGGCTTCGTACTGGCAGTGCAGAGGCCAGTGTGAAGCTCAAGCCCACGAACTGTGAGATTATGACCTAAAGAGCTGGATGGTGATTCAACTGAGCCACCCAAGTGCCTCTTTATTATATGCTTTTTAAAGGAATTGGTAGTATTTTATTTATTTATGTATATAAAATATATATTTACATATACATACAAAATATGTTTATATAGATAAATATATAAATAAATTTATATATAATTGAAGATGGGAAATGTATCTCACATTTTATCATCCAAAGCACCAAATAAAATCCCTAAAATGCAGTCATCTTTCCATAAATGTTTGCTGACAACCGTCTGTGAAAAATTGGACAGATAGACAGACTCATTTTCTGTTATGAGGAGATGGAGAGATAATGACATATCTAAAGTCACTCTAAAGGCAATATTTAAACAAATTTGGGGATAGAACTCCAATCGTTTGACAACCAATCTTAGGCTTTATAAATGGGAACATACTGACCTTTAGGATCCAAGAAAAAGAAACAAAGAAGAAAAACCTTAAAACAAAGATGTGGTGCTACCTATTCCCTTCATCCCTCCTTCTGCCTATTAAAATAAGTCCTACATTTGAGAAATTTTGTGCAAACTCTGGGCTGCAGTATTTCAGGTTTGGGCTCTGTCCATTTATGAGACTCACCTCCAGGAAACCAATAGAGTCTTTACCTTGATGGGATCCACTGCAGAATAATAGATCCAGGAAACACAAGCAGAATCATTGGGCCCTGGGCCAGATCTTTCTGGGATACTCCATCGGTAAGTGAGAACCTCACCTAGGAAGGGGAACAGGGATCTCCAGTTGGGTCAAGTAATTTTTTCCCCAACTCTCAGGTTTTCCAATAAGCGGTGGTAGATGAGACTCAGGACTTTTAAGATCTGTTTCCATCATTTCCAATCCTATCTCTATTTTAGTTTTATGACATTGCTCTTCTCCCTCCTTAGACATGTCCAGCGTATCTTTTACTCCCCTTATCTTCACTTTTTAAATAGTTTATTGTCAAATAGGTTTCCATATAACACCCAGTGTTCTTCCCACAAGTGCCCTCCTCCATTACCACCACCTCTTTTCCCACCTCCCCCCTCATCCCTCGGTTCGTTTTCAGTATTCAATAGTCTTTCATGTTTGGAATCATTCTCTCTCCCCAACCCCCTTTCCCCCTTCCCCTCCCCATGGTCCTCCATTAGGTTTCTCCTGATCTCCTGTCAGACCTATGAGTGCAAACATATGGTATCTGTCTTTCTCTGCCTGACTTATTTCACTTAGCATGACATCCTTGAGGTCCATCCACTTTCCTACAAATGGCCATATTTCATTCTTTCTCATTGCCATGTAGTACTGCATTGTGTGTATATACCACATCTTCTTGATCCATTCGTCAGGTGATGGACATTTGGGCTCCTTCCATGTTTTGGCTATTGTTGACATTGCTGCTATGAACATTGGGGTACATGTGCTGATGCATAGAAACCTTGGCTTTTTGATCAATAAATAGGTGATCATGTGTATTTCACTGATGTCTTATAGTGGCTAAATAAATGGGGTACATGTGACCCTATGTGTCAGCATTTTTGCATCCCTTGGATAAATCCCTAGCAGTGCTATTTCTGGGTCATAGGGGAGTTCTATTGATAGGTTTTTGAGGAAACTCCACACTATTTTCAGGAGCATCTGCACCAGTGTACATTCCCACCAACAGTGTAAGAGGGTGCTATCTCTCCACACCCTCACCAGCATCGTCTCTTGATTTGTTTATTATAGCGACTATAGCTGGCGTGAGGTGGTATCTCAGTGTGGTTTTGATTTGTGTTTCCCTGATGATGAGTGACGATGAGCACCATTTCATATGCCTGTAGGTCATCTGGATGTCCTCTTTGGAGAAGTGTCTGTTTATTTCTTCTGCCCATTTCTTCACTGGATTATTCATTTTTGAGTGTGGACTTTGGTGAGTTCCTTGTAGATTTTGGATACTAGCCCTTTGTCTGATATGTCATTGGCAACTATCTTTTCCCATTCTGTCAGTTTCCGATTAGGTTTCTTGATTGTTTCCTTTGCAGTGCAGAAGCTTTTAATCTTGATGAGGTCCCAAGAGTTCATTTTTGCTTTCATTTCCCTTGCCTTTGGGGATGTGTCGAGTAGGAAATTGCTGTGGTTGAGGTGAAGGAGGCTGTCTCCTGCTTTATCCTCGAAGGTTTTGATGGTTTCCTGTCTCACATTCAGGGCCTTCAGCCATTTTGAGTTTATTTTTGTGTATGGTGTAAGAAAGTGGTCTATTTCATTCTTCTGCATTTTGCTGTCCAGTTCTCCCAGCACCACCTGCTAAAGAGGCAGTCTTTTTTCCATTGGATACTCTTTCCTGCTTTGTCAAAGATTAATTGGGTGTATATTTGTGGGCCCAGTTATGGGTTCTCTATTCTATTCCTTGGTCTATGTAACTGTTTTGTGCCACTACCATAATATCTTGATAATGACAGCTTGTAGTAGAGGCTAAAGTCTGGGATTGTGATGCCTCCAGTTTTGGTTTTCTTCTTCAAAATTACTTTGGTTATTTGGGGTCTTTTGTGGTTCCATATAAATTTTATGATACCTTGGTCTAACTTTGAGAAGAACAGTGGTGCAATTTTGATGGGGATTGCATTGAATGTGTAGATTGCTTTGGGTAATAATGACATTTTCACAATGTTTATTCTTCTGATCCATGAGCGTGGAATATTTTTCCATTTATTGGTGTCTTCATCACTTTCCCTCAAAAGTTTTTATAGTTTTGTTCATAATGGTCTTTACATCCTTGGTTAGGATTATTCCTGGATATTTTATGGTTTTTCGTGCAATTGTGAATGGGATCTGCTTCTTGACTTCTCTTTCTGTTGCTTCATTATTGGTGTATGGGAATGCAACCAATTTTTGTACATTGATTATGTACGCTGCAATTTTACTGAATACATTGATCAGTTCTACAAGGCTTCTGGTGGAGTTGATCAGGTTTAACATGTAAAGGATCATGTCATCTGCGAAAAGTGAAAGTTTGACTTATTTGCCAATTCTGATGCCTTTTATTTCCTTTTGTTGTCTGATTGCTGATGCTAGGACTTCCAGCACTATGTTAAACAACAGTGGTGAGAGTGGACACACCTGTTGTGTTCCTGATGTCAGGGGGAAAGCTCTGTTTTTCCCTATTGAGGATGATATTAGCTGTGGGCTTTTCATAAATGGCTTTCATAATGTTTAAGTAAGTTTCTTCTATCTTGACTTTCTCAAGGGTTTTTATTAAGAAAGGGTACTGTATTTTGTCAATGGCTTTTTCTGCATCCATTAACAGGATCATATGGTTTTTACCCTTTCTTTTGTTAATGTGATGTTTCACACTGACGGATTTGTGAATATTCAACCAGCCCTGTAACCCAGGAATGAATCCCACTTGAACATGATGGATAATTTTTTTATATGCTGTTGATTCGATTTGCTAGTATCCTGTTGAGCATTTTTGTATCTGTATTCATTAAGGATATTGGTCTGTAGTTCTCTTTTTTTTGCTGGGTCTCTGTCTGGTTTGGGTATCAAGGTGATGCTGGCTTCATAGAATGAGTTTGGAAGTTTTCCTTCTATTTCTATTTTTGGAATAGTTTGAGAAGATAGGTATTAGCTCTGCTTTAAATGTCTGGTAGAATTCCCCAGGGAAGCCATTTGGCCCTGGGCTCTTATTCATTGGGAGATTTTTGATAACGGATTCCATTTCTTCACAAAGTATCAGTCTATTCATGTTTTCTATCTCCTCTTGTTTGAATTTTGGTAGTGCATGTATGTTTAGGAATTTGTCTATTTCTTCTAGGTTGTCCAGTTTGTTGGCATGCAGTTTTTCATACTAATGATTTCTTCTATGTCGAAGGGATTGGTTGTAATAGATTTTGTCTATTTGGGTGCTTTCTCTTTCCTTTATAAGGAGCCTGGCTAGAGGTTTATCAATTTTGTTTATTTTTACAAAGAACCAACTCTTGGATTCATTGATCTGTTCAATTGTTGGGTTTTTTTTTTTTTGATTCTATATTGTTTATTTCGGCCCTGATCTTTATTATTTCTTTCTTCTGCTGGGTTTGGGCTGCTCTTGCTGCCCCTTCTGGTTCCGTTAAGTGCTCTGTTAGATTTTGAATCTGCACTTTTTCTAGTTTGTTGAAATTGGCCTGGATTGCAATATACTTTCCTATTAGGACTGCCTTTGCTGCGTCACAGAGAATTTGGATTGTTGTATATTTGTTTTCATTTTTTTCCATATATTTTTTAATATCTTCTCTCATTGCCTAATTAGCCCAATCATTCTTATTAGGGTGATTTTTAACCTCCACATTTTTGGAGGTTTTCCAGACTTTTTCCTGGGATTGATTTCAAGTTTCATGGTATTGTGATCTGAAAGTGTGAATGGTTTGATCTCTATTCATTTATGTTTATGGAGGGCTGCTTTATGCCTCAGTATGTGATCTGTCTTGGGGAATGTGACATGTGCCCTCAGGAAGAAGGTAAATTTCCTACCTTTCAAGATGCAGAGTTTTAAATATACCTATCAATTCCATCTGTTCTGATGTGTCGTTCAGGTCTTTGTTTCTTTAGTGATTTTCTATCTGGTTAATCTATCCTTTGCTGTCAGTGGAGTATTAAAGTCCCCTGCAATTAGCACACTCTTGTCAATAAGATTGTTTCAGTCTGTGATTAATTTTTTTATGTATTTGGGTGCTCTCGATGTTTATAATTGTTAGCTCTTCCTGATGGAGAGACTCTATAATTATTATATAATGTCCTTCTTCGTTTTTTGTTACTGCCTTTATTTTACATCCAGTATGTCTGACATAAATATGGCTACTTGAGCTTTCTTTTGTCTTCCAGTCACATGATAGATATTTCTCCATCCCTTTACTTTCAACATGGAGGTGTCTTCAGGTTTAAAATGAGTCTCTTGTAGACAGCAAATAGATGGACCTTTTTTTTTTTTGATCCATTCTGCTACTCTGTATCATTTGGTTGGAGCATTCAGTCCATTTACATTCAGTGTTATTGAAACATATGGGTTTAGATTCATTATGTTCTCTGTAGAATTCATGTATGTAGTGGTGTCTCTGGTACCTTGTATTCTTTGCAACATTTCCCTCATAGAGTCTCTCTTAGGATTTCTTGTAGGGCTGGTTTGATGGTCATGAATTCTCTCAATTTTTCTTTATTTGAGAACACCTTTATCTCTCCTTCTATTTTGAATGACAGGCTTGCTGGATAAAGGATTCTTGGCTGCCTATTTCTTCTGTTCATCACATTGAAGATTTCCTGCCTTTCCTTCCTGCCTGCCAAGTTTCATTAGACAGGTCTGTAACCAGTCTGATAAGTTTCCCTTTGTATATTAGGGGCTTTTTCTCCCTAACTGCTTTCAGAATTCTCTCTTTATTTTTACATTTTGCCAGTTTCAGTATGATATGTCATGCAGGAGGTCAATTTAAATTACATCTTAAGGGGGTTCTTTATGCCTCTTAAATTTGAATGTCTTTCTTTCCCCAGATTTGCTAAATTCTCAGTTATAATTTGGTCTAGTACCCTTTTAGGAACTCTCTCTCTTTCTTCCTCTTCAGAAATTCCTATGATATGGATGTTGTTCCATTTGATTGTGTCACTCAAGTCTCGAATTCTTTACTGCTCCTGGATCAATTTCTCTTTTTTTCAGCTTCCTCTTTTGCTATAACTGTGTTTTCTAATTCACCTATCCTTCTCTCTGCTTCTTCAATCTTGAGGTGGCCGCCTCCATTTATTATTCACCTCATTTATAGCCTTTTTTGCCTCATCGCACCTATTTTGAAAGTCCCTAGTCATTGTATCGGTGGTTTCTCTGATGCTTTTTTCAAGCCCAGGGATTAATTTTATGACAATTGTTCTAAAGTCTTGTTCAATTATGTTGTTTAGATCTACCTTGAGCAGTTCTGTGTCTGTGACTTCTTCCTGGAGTTTCTTTAGGGGAGAGTTTTTTCATCTTGTCATTTTAGCTAGTTTTCTGTCTCTTTTCAGTTTGAAGCTCGTTGTGCACTGTGTACCTGTTAGTATTGCTCTGTTAAAGGAGGCTTATTGACTGTCTAGGGCATGTCGTTTAAGGAAATGTTCTTTTAATGGTGTCTCTGTTTCTCTTCTTGTGCCTTTGATTATTTTTTCCCCTACTCAGTGAAATTTGGGACTCTCTGTCATGCGTACTTTGGCTTATTTCTTGGTGTAGCTCTGAAAAGGAAAACAGACAGACAAACACACAAGGAACAGAAGCATGCAAATGCACAGACAAATCAAACAAACAAACAAATTAAAAGGAGGAAAGGAAGAAAAGAAAAGGAATGGAGAGGAAGGAGAAGAAAAGGAGAGAAGAAAAAATAAAGTGGGGCAGAGACAACAAAGGACAATGAACAGTCTAAAGTGTATAACCAGTCGAGGGTAGAGATAATGATGAGATAAGGGAGAATATATCTGGATGGCAAGAGAAAAAAAAAAGAGGAAAAAGGAAATTAAAGAGTAAAAATTTTAAAAAAATTAAAGAAGAGTAAAAAAAGGTAGTAATAATAAAAGAAGTAAGTATGAAAAAAGCAGCAGCTCCCACTAGCGGACAGGCGTGGTTTTGTGTAGGTAGGTCTTGGGGGCAGATCTCTGAGGCTCTGCCTTGGTGGTTGCAGAGAGTAGAATTGCAGCACCCCAAGCTCTGCTGGAACTAAGTGCTGCAAGCCACTGTTAGGAGTCCAATCTCCTTGTGCAGGGGCTGAGCCAGGCTGTGTTTTCCAGGCCTGACTCGCTTGAAAATCCTAGTCCATGCACTTTTATGCTACCAGAGATGAGATGTACTCACTTTGGCGGCTGGCTTCTTAGCCGGGATCTTGTGGGGGAAGAAAGTAGTTTCTCTTGGAGCAGGCAGAGATTTGAGCTGCCACTGCCTGAGGCTAGGTGCACTGCAGGAAATGAAGTGCATGCTCCTGCAGCTGTAGCCGAAGTGCATTTCCCTGCGTTGGTGCCTCTGCTGCTGCCAACACCCTGCTGGGATCTCGTAGGGGTGTGGTCTATTTTCTCCTGGTGGCAGCCAGGATTCGGAATTCACACAGCCAATGCCAGAGGCGAGATGCACTGTGGAAACAAGGTGTGCGCTCCCACAGCTGCAACAGAAATGTGTGCCTCTGCAGTGGCTGCCGCCACTGCAGTCACTGCTGCCAACTCTCTGCAGCAATCACGCTGGGGGTGGTGGTGCTGTTTTTTCCTTGTGCCACCAGCATTCAGGATTCGCCCTGCCCAGAAGTTATATATGGAGTGAGAGTTTTTCTCTCCATGCCGGGTTAAACGTTCCGCATCTCTTCTCTAGAGACAGTACTATGAGTGTGTTCAGTTTCTCTTTCTCTTCCATTTGTCTCTCAGGGGCTCCACACACTTTCCCTCTGTTGGGCTGGGGCTCCCACCTCCCCTGCCCGTCTCAGTCTGGCCCATTTTCTAATCTCCCCAGTTCGCACTCACTCAGGCATCTTGGAGGTTGTCTTCTTTCTGGAGTCTGTATTTTCTCCTTCCACTCTTGCAGATAAGAGTAATGTCCTTCTCAGTTCAATAGATGGGGCGGGCAAAGTTTATAGAGCTCCTTTCTTCTCTGCCATCTTAGCTTCTCCCCCACTACCCTTGTCTTTAAGAGCCCAGATCCAATCTTCTGGTAAAGCAACTGTGATATTTTTCTCTCTACTTATAATGACCTCCCTCCTTCCTTTTTTGGCACTGCTTTTTTGTTCTCCTTTTATTGCTTTTGCCTACTACATTCAGATATTTTCCCAAGGCTCTGTCTCTAGTCCTCCTCCTCCTCCCCCTCATCTCCCTCCTCCTCCCCTCCTCTTCTTCATTTTCTCATACTCTCTATGGACACTTTTAGCTACATTTCTGGTGTCAATTATGATCTATGTATTGATGACTCTTAAGTACTTAACCAGAACTTCCTTGCTAGCATTAAGTTGCAACCTGCATTTTTAAATGATATACTGAGTATATTTTAAAGATTGTCCTGACAACACATCAAAAACTAAAATTGTCCTGAATTCACCTCCTTCCTTTGAAAAAATAACCTGTTACTTAATTTGTTCTCTGAGTATCTAGTAATGATACCAAAATCTTCCTACTTTCCCAGACTAAACATTTATGTCTTTGTCTTCTAACCTCTACACACTCCACATCCAACCAAATAGTAAGTTCTATTGATTGTGCCGCTACAATATATCGTATTTCCATGCTTCGCTCCTTCCATTTCCCAATCATATTGCCCTAGTATAGACCTTTATTTTCTCAACCAGACTATAACTAAACCCCCTAACATGTTTCTCTGACTCCACGTTTTGCCATTTCCAACCCATTTCCCAACTGATGCCATATTACTTATATAACATTTCTATTGAGATATAATTTGGGTATCATCATACAATTCACCTGTTTAAAAGGTATAGTTAATTATTTTTAGTATATTCACAGAATTTTGTAACATCACTGCATAAATTTTAGAAATATCACTACTCTAATATAAAATCTTCACTTGTTATCCATCCTTCTATAATCACCCATTCACTCAAGACTTGGACAACTACTAATCTACATCTCCATAGAGTTGCCCATTTTGAGTATTTTATACAAATTCAATTATATAGGATGGATGTCAGCAAGTTACCAGTCTAAGAAGATCTCAATGCTCATTTCTTCCCACAATAACAACAAAAATAAGGAATAAACAACTATATACTCACTAAAATATATCTGAGAGAGTTCCAGAATATATGATAAAATTATAGCAACCCAAGGGGACAAAATCCTGAACATGGCTATATAAAAAATTATAGGAGGTATCTTACCTACATCATCCCAGTCTGGTGCAGCTGGTACCAAGAGAGAACACTCATGGGGTAAAAGAACAGAAGGTGAACACCAGCAGCGTTCTCTCTCTGGTGAGAGAGTCCTTGGCACTGACTCCAGATGACTGTGCTGCCTGGAGCTCATGCTATTCTGCCACTTCTATAAGAAGGAATCGTTACCACTTTGCCCCAACCCAAGAAGAAGTTGAGGCTTATCTGCCTCTTCAAAGGAGCTGCCATTAACTTGCCCCTCCAAGAAGGATCTTTCACTGCAATGGCCCTTAAAGAGCCAATGCCAATCTTCCCTACTCCCAAGAAATCACAGGTTATTTGTTCCCAGCTCTACAAAGAGTCACTTCTGCCATCTTTCATAAGAGAAAGAGCTGTTACTAGTCTACTCCCTTAGAAATGCAACCTTCCAAGAAGAAGCTGATACCACTCCATGCCCCACGCCCAGAAAAAACTGCTGCCCATCTGCTCATTGGCCCCCAGATGCATCAATGCTGCATTTCCCAGAATAGGCCATTTTTACTCTGCCTTACTCTAGAAGGAGCTGCTACTGCTCCACATTCCCCACCAATAAGAAGCTGTTTCAACTCCCCACCCAAAGATCCACAGACATTCTGCTCTCCCATAAAGAGCCATTAACAACCTCAACCCCAAGAAGAGTCAATGATGACCCCCTCTCCCAATGAAGAACCAAAACTTTCGTGTTCTCCCAGTGTAGGAGTCACTACTGCATTGATCTTCCACACAAGGAACTGCTGCTGATGAGCCCTCCAAAGGAGTCAACTCTGCGATGGCTACCTTACTCAGAAGGAACCACTGATTCTTTGCTATATCCAGAGGTACCTGCCACTTTTTACTTTTTTGATGGTGCGCTTTGAAGCACAAAAGTTTTTAATTTCAAAGGAGTCCAATTTATTTATTTAGTCACTTATGCTTTTAGTGTTGTATTTAAGAAATCAGTTTCTAACTCAAGGTCACAAAGATTTACTTTTATGTTTAAAGGTTTTGTAGCTTTAGTCCTTATATTTATGTTTTTGATCTATTTTGAGTTAGTTTTTCTTTATGATAAGAGGTAGGGGGTATAATTCCATTGTTTTGCACATAGGTATTTAGTATGTCTCAGCACCATTTGTTGAACAGACTATTATTTCTCCATTAGTTAGTCTTGGCACCCTTCTTAAAAATTAATTTATTATAAATTTATTTCTGTACTCTCAATTCTATCCATTAATCTATACATATTTATGCCATTACCACACAGTCTTGATTATTGTAGCTTTTTATAGTAGGTTTTGAAATTGGTAAGTGTAAGCTTTCCAACTTTGTTAATCTTTTTGAATATTGTTTTTGCTATTTGATATCAGTCTTCCCCAAACTTTTCTTTATTCATGTATTCTTCTCTTTTAGAATTTTAATGTCTCCCTTGTACCCAAAGAATGAAGCTCAAATACTTCATCCAAACATCCAAGCCCTTATCATTCAGCTGTAACCTACCTTTTAGCTTTATTTTTTACTCTTCCTACTTTTGAAAAATACACACTGGGCAAACTTAACTATTATTTACTTTAGCATACCCCATACTTTCACAGGTCTGTGACTTAATCATGTTCTTCTCCTTCCCTAAACTATTCTCCAATCTCTACATTGAGTCCTTGACTCCATTATTCAATTTCCTACTTGATATTTACATTTATCTAATTTTCATCCCAAACTCAACATATCCAAAGTGCATTATGGACTTCTCCCTCAAATCTACTCCTTCAAATCCAGTAAATAGTGAAACCAGCTGTTGAAGCAAATAATTAAGAGTTATTTTTTATTCTTTCCCCTATATCTCATGTCCATCAGCAAATTATGAGGGATATACCTAAAAAATATATCCCCTATCCACCCACTTCTATTTGTCTCCACTGCTAATATCTCATTCTATGCCTTCATGTTCTGTCACCTGAATAACCATAATAAACACCTAAATGGTCCCTTATAACAGATGTCCCACATAACAGTAAATGCAATCCTTTAAAATATAAAGTCGAGAATGTCACACCCTTGCAACAGCTTTCCATTGCAATTACAATTAAATAAAAACTCATTACTATAGATTTCAAAGCTCAACATAATATTTTTGGTTTTTGTTTATCTCTACAAATTCATTTTCCTACTCTTATCCATATTGTTCATTATGCTATAGCTATGCTGCCTCTTTTTAATCCTCAAACACACTGAAATTATTCCTGTTTCAAGGCATTTATACTTGCGGTTCAAGGTGTTCTGAAAATTCTTTAATATGACTTATTCTTATGTATCATTGACATATCAGTCTAAACATCACTTTCTCAGAGGGACCTGTTATGACCATAGTAGCCAAGGTTTCACCTCTGTATCCAGAATACATAAAGAACTCCCAAGACTCAACAACATGAAAACAAACAACTAAATTAAAAATGGAAACATTTTTGAAAAAACACTTTACTATTTTGAACTATAAATAACAAGAATATGTTGGTTGGGTATGAGAATCCTAGGCTTGTCTCATCCCATGAACACAAGATAACTATCAAATCAAGCTAAATACCCCAGAAATTGACCAATACTGACAAAACATAGTTCACAACTGAAAGGAGAAGAGACACCACATTGAAGAAGGTAGGAAGTGTGGAGACATGGCTTCTGGGAAAAATAGATCATAGATACTGTGATGCAAGGGATCTTGGTCATAGAGAAGGGCAAGAGAGAGAGTTGCACAGAGGGAATGCACAAAAAAGAATATTTCCTCAGAGTCACTGGCTTGGAAAATGAGAGGGCCTGAATTTTGTGAGTTGTAGCAATCAACCAGGCTTAAAGCCTGGAATTTAAAGGTCAATTGGTTTGTCTGGGATAGAGCCTGGAGGGCACTGCACTGCTCCTAGTAAGAAGGCATGAAAACAATTCTGGGGCAGAGAGTATGGAAACAGCTATCTGAAAAATGCCTGGGGAACACAGGGGGGAGGTGATTTGGTTTCATCAGAGTGGGTCCCTGAGTTGCTATGTTCAGGGAGACAACTCTTTGGGGGGGAAACCCAGCTGGCAGCTGCCACCTCCCTCCCCCACTCCTCAGCATAAACACAGAATCACCTGCAGGAAGTGGCACAGCACCAACAGTGACTGCCTAACTTGCTTACATCAAGGCCCACCATCTTCACTCTGGTGGAACTGCCATTTTCAGTTCCTCAGGCTAGCCTCAATCCCAGTGCAATGAGCCCTCCCCCAAAAACACCAGCACAAACAACTGCCCACACCATGTTTCCCGACCAGAGAGTTTTCAGGGCGTCAGTTTCTATGGAAGTTATGACAGGACTCATTTCACAAGCAGATCAGAGGACACCTAATTAAAACTTGCGACATTCAGGCCAGAACAAACACTTCTCACAACAGGCAAGAACCACTACCTATTACTGTCCTGAAAGATAGAACAGCCAAAACAACAGCAGAGTGCATACAGAACGTACCAGAGAAATTCCATGGAGCACCAAGCACTGGGCATTGCATGAAATCTTCTCCATAGGGCCATTGCTTTCAAAAGCAGGAGACATAACTGTCTTTTCTAACACACACAAGAACACAGATACTAAGACAAAACGTGAAGAAAGAGGAAATTATCCCAAATGAAAGAAAACAATAGGTGAAAGCCAGAGATCTAAACAAAACAAATATAAGTAACATGCCTGATGGAGAATTCAAACCAATAATTATAAGGATACTCACTGGATTGAGAAAAGAATAGAAGACATCAGTGAGACCCTTACCACAGAGATAAGAATTAAAAAGATTCAATCAGAGATGAAGACTGCAATATACAAGATTAGAAACACACTTGATACAGGGGCACCTTGGTGACTCAGTCAGTTAGGCAACTGACTTCATCTCAGGGGATGATCTTTTGGTTCATGAGTTTGAATCCTGCTTTGGGCTCTGTGCTGACAGCTCAGAGCTTGAAACCTTCTTCTGATTCCCCATTTATCTTCCCCTCCCCCACTCATACTCTCTCTCAAAAATAAATAAGCATTATTTTTTTTAAAAAACGAAATATGCCTGATGCAATTAACAGCAGGTTAGAAGAAGAGAATGAATTAGTGACTTAAGAGACAAAATAATGGAAATTAATGAAGCTGAACAAAAAAGAGAAATAACTATGTAACACAGGAATAGACTTCAGGAACTCAGTGACTCCATCAAATGTAGTAACATTTATATTATAGGAGTCCCAGAAAAAGAATAGAGAGGGGAAAAGGCAGAAAATTTATTTGAAGAAATAATCGCTGAAACCTTCCCTAAGTTTTAAGGGGAAGGAAATATACATCCAGATCCAAGAGGCACAGAGAACTCTCAACAAAATAAAGTAAATCAGACCAACACCAAGACATACTGCAATATAATTGTCAAAGCATAATTACAAATAAAAATTTTAAAAGCAGCAAGGCAAAAGGGATTCTTATCTCACAAAGGAAAACCCATAAGGCTAGCTAGAAATTTTTCAACATAATCCTGGCAAGCCAGAAAAGAGTAGCATGATAGGCTTCAAGTCCTGAACAGGAAAAATCTGCAGCCAAGAATACTCTATCCATCAAGGCTATAATTCAGAATAGAATAAGAGGTAAGTGATTTCTGAGACAAAAAACAAACAAACAAACAAAAAACAAACTCATAAAGGAGTTTATGAACACATCATCCTTTTAAGAAATATTAAAGGGGAAACTTTGAGTGCAAAGGAGCACCAAAAGTGACAGCAAAAAAGAAGGAAACACCAGAGCAGTAAAAATAAATATTTCTACAAAAATCAGTGAAGGAACTGTCACACACAAAAAGGATATAAAATATAACATGTACCTGAAATGTGGGGAGAAAAGAATGTGTTCAAACTTGAATGAACATCAACTTAATATAGAATGATATTTCTAGAAGAGTTTATATACAAACCTAATGGTAACCATGTATCAAAAATCACTAAAAACATGCAATGAATAGAAAGAAAGAAATCCACACACATCACTAAAGAAAAACATGAAAAACATGAAAGAGAAAAAGATTAGAAAGAATAATAGAAAACCTCTAGAAACAACAAAAGAAGTAATAAAATGGCAATAAATACATATCTATCAAAAATTACTTTAAATGTAAATGAACTAAACACTACAATCTAAAGTTGTAGTGGGTCAGAATGGATATAGAAAAAGACACATCTGTATGCTGCCTACAAAAGACTCATTTTATATCTAAAGACACTTGTCAATTGAAAGGAAGGGGATGAATAAATATTTATCATACAAATGGATATGAAAAGAAATCCAGACAAACTAGACTTTAAATCAAAGACTGTAAAAAGATAAAAACAATGATACTATATCATAAGAAGGGGAAAAATTGAACAAGAATATGTAACAATTGCAAATATTCATCCAACATGGAAACACACAAATATATAAAAGAATAAAAAACATACATGAATAATTCATAACAATACAGTAATACTAGTGGATTTTAACATCTCACTAACATCAATGGAGAGATTATCTAAACAGAAAATAAGGAAACAATGGATCTGAAGGACACATTGGACCAGATAGACTTAACAGATATATTCAGAACATTCAATCCTAAAACAGCAGTATACACATTCTTTTTAATTACACATGGAACATTCTCGAGAATAGATCACATATTAGGTCACAAATAAGGCCTATAGAAATAGCCCTTATACAAATAAGTCTTTTATATAGGCCTATACACAAAGATTGAAGGCATCGCATGCAACATTTTTTACCACAACTTGAAACTAGAAGTCAATCACAAGAAAAAATATGGAAAGATTATAAATACAAAGAAGCTAAACAACATGCTACTAAACAATGAACAGGTAAAACCAGGAAAGCAAAGAAATTTTTAAAAAACATGTAAACATAAAAGTGAAACAAAAGAGTCTAAAACCTTCGAGATGCAGCAAAATCAGTCCTAAAAGGGAAGTATGTAGTAATACAGTCATACCACAAAAAACAAACAAAAAAAAAATCTCAAATAAACAACCTACCTTTACACCTAAAATAAATACAAGAAGAACAACAAATGAAGCCTAAATCCAGCAAAAGGAAGGATACAATAAAGATTAGAGCATAAATAAATAAGAATCTAAAACAACTACAATAGAAGAGATCAATTAAAGCAGTAGCTAGTTCTTTGAAAAATTAATAAAGTTGATAAACCACCAGACTTATCATAAACAAGACAAAAAAGTACACAAATATGTAAAATTCCAAAGGAGAGAGAAGAAATAACAACCAACATGACATAAATACAAATAAGTATAAAACAATAATGTGGAAAAAAATATATGCAAACAAATTGGACAACAAGGAAGAATTGAATAAATTCCTAGAAACATAAAAATGTCAAGGATGCAGAGAAAGGTGAACCCTCTCACAGTGTTGGTGGGAATAAAAATTGGTGCAGCTACTCTGGAAAACTGTATGGAGGATCTTCAAAAAGTTAAAAATAGAATCACCCTATGACCCAGCAAATCACTACTACCTATTTACAAAAGGATACAAAAATACAGATACCAAGGAGGATATAATAAAATATTCCTTAGTCAAATAGAATATCTTGCCATTTGCAACTACATGGATGGAGTGAGAGTGTATTATGCTAAGCAGAATAAGTCAGCCAAAGAAAGAAAAAATACCATATGATTTCACTAATAGGTGGAGTTTAAGAACAGAACATATGAACACAGAGAAAGAAAGAAAATAAATGAGAGAGGCAGACCATAATAGATTCTTAATTATAGATAAAAAAAAAAACTGAGAATTGTTGGAAGGGAGATGAGTGGGGGTTGAATTAAATGGGAGACGGGTAATAAGGAAGGCACTTGTTGTAATGAGCACTGGGTATAAGTGATGAATCACTAAATTCTCCTTCTGAAAAAAATATTACACTATATGTTAACTACCTCAAATTTAAATAAAACCATGAAAAACGATTTTAAAAAAGAGGAAAAAATAGTAAACTTGAACAAACTGATAAACAGCAAAATTGAATCAATAATCAAAAAACACCCACCAAGGGGTGCCTATCTGGCTCAGTCAGTACAGCATGAGGATCTGCATTTCAGACTTGTATGTTAGAGTGCCATGTTGGGTGTAGAGATTACTTAAAAATAAAATCCAAAAAACAAAAATAAAAACAAAAGCAAACTCATGATAAATACATTGAGGACCAGAGAGCTTCACATGTGAATTCTACCAAAACTGTAAAGGAGAGTTAATGCTTACTTTTTTCAAACTATTCAAAAAACTAGACAAAGAATAAAAACTTCCAAATTCATTCTATAAGGCCAGCATTACCCTGATACCAAAACCCGATACTCTATTATAAAAAACTATATGCCAATATCCCTGATGAACACAAATGCAAAAGTTCTCAAGAAAACACTAGTAAGTAAACTAAACCCAACAGTACATTAAAAACATCATTCACTATCATAAATCTGGATTTACTTTTGGGTTCAAGGGTAATTCAATATTCACAAACCAATCAATGTGATGCATCACATTGATAAAACAAAGGATAAGAACCATATTATTACTAAATGAAAAAAAAGTGTTTGATAAAATACAACATCCATTCATTATAAGTCCCTCAGCAAAGTAGGTTTAGAGGGTACATACCTCAAGATAATAAGAGTCATGTTTGAAAAACCAACAGCTAATATCATCCTTATCAGGGGACAACTGAGAACATTTCCTCAATGGTCAGGAACAAGACAGCGATACCCACTCTCAACACTGTTATTGAACATAGTACTGTAGTCCTATCATAAGCAATCACAAAACAAAAGTAATAAAAGTCATCCAAATAATTAATGAAGAAGTAAAGGTTTCACTATTTGTAGACGACATGATAGTATATATAGAAAACCTGAAAAAATCCATGAAAAAAGTCTTGAACTGATGAAATAATTAAATAACGTTGCAGAATACAAAATTGATGTATGTAAATCTGCTGCATTTCTATATGCCAATAATGAAATAGCAAAAAAAGGAATTAAGGAGTCAATCAATGTTATACACCACATTACTAAAGATAAGAACCATATGACCCTCTCAACAGATGCAGAAAAAGAATTAGGCAAAATAGAACATCCTATCTTGATAAAAACCCTCAAGAAAGTAGGATAGAAGGAACATGCCTTAACATCATAAAGCCATATATAAAAGGCCCACAGCTAAAAACAGAGCTTTCCCCCTAAGGTCAATACACAACAGGGATTTCCACTCTCACCACAGAGTACTGGAAGCCTTATCCTCTGCAATCAGACAACAGAAAGAAATGAAAGCATCCAAATTGGCAAAGAAGAAATCAAACTTCACTCTTTGCAGATGATATGATACTCTATCTGGAAAGCCTGAAAGATTCAACCAAAAAAAAAAAAACCTGCTAAAACAGTTATGTAAATTCAGGAAAGTCGCAGGATATAATATCAAGGTACAGAAATTGGTTGCATTTATATTCACCAATAATGAAGCAGCAGAAAGATATATCAATGAATCAAAGCCATTTACAATTGCACCAAAACCATAAATACATATGAATTAACCTAACCAAAGAGGTAACAGATTTGTACTCTGAAAACTATAGAACATTTATGAAAGTAATTGCAGAAGACACAAAGAAATAGAAAAACATTCCATGCTCATGGATTGGAAGAACAAACACTGTTAAAATGTCTGTTTTACCCAAAGCAATCTATACATCCACTGTAATCCCTATAAAAATAACAGCATTCTTCACACAGCTAAAACAAACAATTCTAAAATTTGTATGGAATCATAAAAGACCCCAAATAGCCAAAATAACCTTGAAATGAAAACCAAAGGTGGAGGCATCACAATTCTATACTTCAAGATGTATTGCAAAGCTGTAATCATCAAGATGGTGTGGTACTGGCACAAAAATAGACACAGAGATCAATGGAACAGAATAGAGAACCCAGAACTGTACCAAGAAATGTATGGCCAACTAATTTTGACAAATCAGGAGAGAATATCCAAAGGAAAAACAGTATTCTCTTCAGCAAATGTTGCTAGGAAAACTGAACAGGGACATTCAGAAAAATGAAACTGGACCATTTGCTTATACCATACACAAAAACAAACTCAAAATGGATGAAAGACCTAAATATGAGACAGGAAATCATCAAAATCATAGAAGAGAACAGAGGCAGCAACCTCTTTGACCTCAGCCACAGCAACTTCTTTCTTATAAATAAAAACTTTGAAAAAGTAAGTAAAATGAAATCGGCATGTATAGAATACAGCATGTGCATTTATATCTTTTACATTTTGAGGTGTCAACATTTTAAAATTACACATTTTATATGAATACCTAAGTGTTTCTTCCAAATTGCAAGCCCATGCCCAAATTAAGTACAGCCTATTAATATAACTACTCTAAGGGTGCCTGGGTGGCTCAGTTGGTTAAGCATCCAACTTCTGCTCAAGTCATGATCTCACGGTTCATGGGTTCAAGCCCCATGTCGGGCTCTGTGCTGACAGTTAGCTCAGAGCAAGGATCCTATCTTCAAATTCTGTGTCTCCCTTTCTCTCTGACCTTCCCTTGCTCTCTCTCTCTCTCTCTCTAAAATAAATTTTTTAAAAAATTTAAAAAAGGGAGGAGCCAAGATGGCAGAGAAGAAGGGAGCTCTGTAAACTTCGTCTGCCCCATCTATCGAACTGAGAAGGACATTACTCTTATCTGCAAGAGTGGAAGGAGAAAATACAGACTCCAGAAATAAGACAACCTCCAAGATGCCTGAGTGAGTGAGTGCGAACTGGGGAGATTGAAAAACAGGCCAGCCCAACACAGGAAACGTGTGTGGAGCCCCTTAGAGACAAACGGAAGAGAAAGAGAAACTGAACACACTCATATAGAGAAGAAATAAAGAACTTTTAACCCCACTTGGAGAGAAAAATTCTCATTCCGTATATAACTGCTGGGTAACGCAAATCCCCAACCAGGGCAGCACAAGGGAAAAAACATCCTCCACCCCTGCGCTATCCCAGCAGGGAGTCCGCGGCCGTGGCTGCGAGCATGCACTTCGGCCTCGCTGGGGGAGCCGGACACACACTTCATTTCCACGGCGCATCTTGCTTCCAGCATTGGCCGCGCGAACGCAAATCCCGGGTGTCAACAGGGAAAAAATAGCCCCCACCCCAACATGATCCTGGCAGGGAGTTGGCAGTGATGAAGGCTGGGGGCTCACTTTGGCTGCTGGAGTGCCTGGTGCCTCAGGCAGCAGCAGAGGGAATCCCGGCCTGTGCCAAGAGAAACTGATTCCTCCCCTACACGATCACTATCCTGGCTGGGGGCTGGGAATCAGTGGTGGTGTCTGTGAGGGCTTGCACCTCACCTCTGGCAGCGGCAGCAAAAATCCCTGCCAGCACCTAGAGAAACTATTCTCTCCCCCTACAAGATCCGGGCTAAGAAGCCAGCCCCCAAAGCAAGTACATCTCATCTGTGATAGCATAAAAGTACATGGACTAGGATTTGAAATGAGGCGGGCCTGAAAAATACAACTTGACTCACCTGCGGCAAAAGGAGTTCGGATTCATTAGAGTGGCCTACAGTGCTTAGTTTCAGTGGAGCTTGGAGTACCGCCATTCTACTCTCTGCAACCACCAAGTCGGGGACACTGAGAGCAGCACCCAAGCCCTACTACACCAAACCACGCCTATCCACGAGGGGGAGCTACTGCTGCTTTTTTTTTCTTTTTTTCTTTCTTTGGTACTTTTTTTTTATTACTTTTTTACTTAAATTTTTTTTTAATTTTTACTCCTAATTTTCCTTTCTCCCTCTTTTTTTTTCTTTCTTCCAATCCAGATATGTTCTCCCATATATCATCCTCATCTCTCCCTTCAACATGTCATGCACTTTTTGACTCTCCATTGTCCTTTGTTGTCTCTGACACCCTTTATTTTTTTCTTCTCTTCTTTTCTTCTCTTTCTACTCCATTATCTTTCCTTCCATTCCCCTTTTCAATTTGTTTGTTTGTTTGATTTGTCTGTGCATTTGTTTGCTTCTGTTCCCTCTGTGTTTGTCTGTCTGTTTTCCTTTTAGGGCTGCCCCAAGAAACAAGCCAAAGTGTGAATGATGGCGAGTCCCAAATACCGCTGAGTAGGGAAATAAAATATTCAAAGGCACAACAAGAGAAATGGAGGACACCATTAAAGAATATTTCCTGAAACGACAGGCCTTGGACAGTCAATAAGCCTCCTTTAACAGAGCAATATCAACAGATGCACAGTGCACAATGAGATATTAAAACTGACAAGGACAGGAAACTACCAAAAATGATGAAACAAAGGAACTCTCATCTGAAGAACCTCCAGGAAGAAGTCACAGACACAGAAATGCTCAACACAGACCTAAACAACATCACCAAATCAGAATTTTAAAAATTGTCATAAAATTAATCTCAGGGGTTGAAAAAAGCACCAAAGAAGCAACTGAGACACTGACTAGGAACTTTGAAAATAGGTGTGATGAGTTACATAAAAGGCTATAAATGAGGTGAATAATAAAATGGAGGGAGCCACATCAAAGATTGATGAGGCAGAGAGAAGAATAGGTGAAGTAGAAGATATAATTATAGCAAAAGAGGAAGCTCAAAAAAAAAAAAAGAGAGAGAGAGAGAGAGAGAAATTGATCCAGGAGCAGGAAAGGAGAATTTGAGACTTGAGTGATACAATCAAATGGAAAAACATCCATAAAATAGTAATTCTGGAAGAGAAAGACAGAGAAACAGGTGCTGAAGGGATACTAGACCAAATTATAACTGAGAATTTCCCAAATCTGGGGAAATAGACATTCAAATTCAAGAGGCACAAAGACGTAATTTGAATTTGAATCGACCTTCAGCATGACATATCCTAGTAAAACTGGAAAATATAAACATAAAGAGAGAATTATGAAAGTAGTTAGGGATAAAAGTGGTGTGACATACAAAGGGCAACCTATTAGAGTGGTTACAGACCTATCTAATGAAACTTGGCAGGCCAGGAAGGAATGGCAGGAAATCTTCAATGTGATAAACAGACAAAAAATGCAGCCAAGAATCCTTTATCCAGCAAGACTGTCATTCAAAACAGAAGGAGAGATAAAGGTGTTCCCAAATAAATAGAAATTGAGAGAAGTCATAACCACCAAACCACCCTTCAGAAATCCTAATCCTATGAGGGAAATGTTGCAAAGAATACAAGGTGCCAGAGACACCACTATAAACATGAATTCTATGGAGAACACAATGACTCTAAACCCATATTTTTCAATAATAAAACTGAATGTAAATGGACTGAATTCTCCAATCAAACGACACAGGGTAGCAGAATGGATTTAAAAAAAAATCTATCTATTTGCTGTCGACAAGAGACTCACTTTCGACCTGAAGATAACTTCGGGTTGAATGTAAAGGGATGGAGAAATATCTGCCATGCGCCTGGAAACCAAAAGAAAGCCAGTGTACCCATATGTCTATCAGACAAACTGAACTTTAAAGTAAAGGCAGTAACAAGAGATGAAGAAAGACATTTAATAATAATTACAGGGTCTCTCCATCAGGAAGAGCTAACAATTATAAACATATATGTGCCAAATACGGGAGGGCCCAAATACATTAAAAAAAATTAATCACAGACAGAAACAATCTTATTGATAAGAATGTGCTAATTGCAGGGGACTTTAATACTCCATTGACAGCACTGGATATATCAACCAGACAGAAAATCACTAAAGAAGCAATGGACTTGAATGACACATTGGAACAGATGGAGTTGATAGGTATATTTAAAACTTTGCATCCTGAAGTTAAGAAATTCACCATCTTTTCAAGTGCACATGGCACATTTTCCAAGATAGATCACATACTGGGGCATAAAGCAGCCCTCCATAAGAATAAACGAATAGAGATCATACCATGCACACTTTCAGATCACAATACTATGAAACTTGAAATCAATCCCAGGAAAAAGGCTGGAAAACCTCCAATAATGAGGAGGTTAAAAACCACCCTAAGGAGGGAGGAGCCAACATGGCAGAGAGGAAGGGAGCTCTGTAAACTTCGTCTGCCCCATCGATCAAACTGAGGACATTACTCTCATCTTCAAGAGCGGAAGGAGAAAATACCGACTTCAGAAGGAAGAGAACCTGAAGGATACCTGAGTGAGTGAGTGTGAACTGGGGATATTGGAAAACAGGCCAGCCTGGGACGGGCAGGGGAGGTGGGGGCCCCAGCCCAACATGGGGCAAGCGTGCAGAGCCCGAGAGACAAAGGGAAGAGACAGAGAGACTGAACATGCTCATAGTACTGTCTCTGGGGAAGAGGTAAAGAACACTTAACCACACTTGGAGAGAGAAGCTCTTTCCATAGATAACTGCTGGGTAGCCTAAATCTCGAATCCAGGTGGTGCAAGGGAAGGAACAGCTTCCAGCCCTGTGCCATTTTGGCGAGGAGTCAGCGGCCACGGCAGCAGCGGTGTCAGGGGTGCTCACTTCGACCTCAGTTTCGGGAGTGGGAGCACGCACCTCATTTCTACGGCACATCTCGCCCCCAGCATTGGTCGCACGAACCCTGAATCCCGGGTGCCAACAGGGAAAAAAATAGCCCCCAAGTCTGCATGATCCCGGCAGGGAGTTGGTGGTGGTGGAGACCTGGGTGCACACGCAGGCTACAGGAGCTCCCAGCTCATTTCCAGCAGCTCCCGGCGCCTCCAGCAACAGCTGTGCACTCATTCCTCCACCAACTCGAACGGGATCCCAGCTGGGGGTTGGGTCTGTGGTGGCGCACACACATTTCACCTCCTGTTGCGCATCTTGCCTCAGGCAGGGGCAGCCGAAATTCCTGCCTGAGCCAAAACAAACCGATTCCTCCCCCTAAGAAGCCAGCCACCAAAGCAAATACATCTCAGCTGTGGTAGCATAAAAGTGCATGGACTGGAACTTTGAACCGAGGCGGGCTTGGAAAATACAACTCGGCTCAACCACAGCACAAGGAGATCGGACTCTTTAGCGTGGCCTACAGTTTGTAGTTCAGCAGAGCTTGGCGTGCCACCTATCTAATCTCTGCAGACACCAAGGTGGAGCCTCTGAGAGCAGCCTCCCAGACCTACCACATCAAACCACTCCTATCCACGAGGGGGAGCTGCGGGGTGTTCTTGGTTTTTTGAGTTTTTTTAATAATTTTTTTCTTCATTTTTTTCTCCTTTTTCTGTACGTATTTATTATTATTATTACTTTTTTTACTTAAATTTTTTTAAAATTTTTACTCATTTTCCTTTTTCCTTTCTCCCCCCCCCTTTTTTTTACCTTCTTGCAATCCAGACATATTCTTCTATATCTCATCCCTATCTTTACCCTCAACTGGTCATACACTTTTAGACTGTCCACTGTCCTTTGTTGTGTCTGACCCCCTTTATTTTTTTTCTTTTTTTCTTTTTCTTTTTCATTTCTTGTTATACTTTTTTTTGTCTCTTTCCTCTCCATTCTCTTTATTTTCTTTCCCCCTTTTAATGTGTTTGTTTGTTTCATTTGTATGTGTGTTTGTGTGTTACTATTCCCTCTGTGTTTGTCTGTCTGTTTTCCTTCTTAGGGCTAAATCAAGAAACAAGCCGAAGTGTGCATGACAACGAGTCCCAAATATTGCTGAGTAGGAAAATAAAATATTCAAAGGCACAACAAGAGAAACTGAGAGACACCATTAAAAGAATATTTCCTGAAATGACAGGCCCTGGAGAGTCAATAAGCCTCCTTTAACAGAGAAATACTAACAGGTGCACAGTGCACTATGAGCTTTCTAAAGGAGACAAGAGACAGAAAACTAGCAAAAATGACAAAACGAAGGAACTCTCCCCTGAAGAACCTCCAGGAGGAAGTCACAGCCACAGAACTGCTCAAGGCAGATCTAGACAACATACCTGATCAAGAATTTTAAAAACTTGTCATAAAATTAATCGCTGGGGTTGAGAAAAGATACAAAGATTCAAATGAGACAATGACTAGGCACTATGATGAGTTAAAAAAAGGCTATAGATGAGGTGAATAACAAACTGGAGGCAGCCACCTTGAGGATTGATGAGGCAGAGAGAAGAATAGGTGAATTAGAAGATATAGTTCTAGCAAAAGAGGAAGCTGAAAAAAGAGAGAAATTAATTCAGGAGCAGGAAAGGAGAATTCGAGACGTGAGTGATACAATCAAGCGGAACAACATTCGTATCATAGGAATTCCTGAAGAGGAAGACAGAGAGAAAGGTCCTGAAGGGATACTAGACCAAATTATAACTGAGAATTTCCCATATCTGGAAAAAGAAATAGACATTCAAATTCAAGAGGCACAAAGAATCCCCCTAAGATGTAACTTGAATCGGCCCTCGGCACGACATATCATAAAGAAACTGGCAAAATATAAGGAGAAAGAGAGAATTCTGAAAGCAGATAGGGAGAAAAGGGCCTAATATCCAAAGGGAAACCTATCAGAGTAGTTACAGATCTATCTAATGAAACTTGGCAGGCCAGGAGGGAATGGCAGGAAGTCTTTAATGTGATGAACAGAAAAAACATGCAGCCAAGAATCCTTTATCCAGCAAGTTTGTCATTCAAAATAGGAGAGATAAAAGTGTTCCCAAATAAACATAAATTTAGAGAATTCATACCACCAAACTAGCCCTACAAGAAATCCTAAGAGGGACCCTATAAGGGAAATGTTGCAAAGAATACAAGGTGCCAGAGACACCACTATAACATGAATTCTAGGGAGAACACAATGACTCTAAACCCACATTTCTCAACAATAACACTGAATGTAAATGGACTGAATGCTCCAACCAAACGATACAGGGTAGCAGAATGGATAAAAAAAACAAAACCCATCTATTTGTTGTCTACAAGAGACTCATTTTCAACCGGAAGACACCTTCAGGATGAAAGGAAAAGGATGGAGAAATATCTATCATGTGATTGGAAACCAAAAGAAAGCTGGAGTAGCCATACTTATATCAGACAAACAGGACTTTAAAGTAAAGGCAGTACAAGAGATGAAGAAGGACATTATATAATAATTACAGAGTCTCTCCATCAGGAAGAGGTAACAATTACAAATATCTATACACCAAATTTGGGAGCGCCCAAACACATAAAACAATTAATCACAGAAAGAAACAATCTTATTGACAAAAATGTGCTAATTGCAGGGGAATTTAATACTCCACTGACAGCAATGGACAGATCAACCAGACAGAAAATCACTAAAGAAACAATGGACCTGAACGACATATTGGAACAGATGGAACTGATAGATATATTTCGAACTCTGCATCCTGAAGAGAGGAAATTCACCTTCTTTTTGAGTGCACATGGCACATTCTCCAAGATAAATCACATACTGGGGCATAAAGCAGCCCTCCATAAGTATAAACGACTAGAGATCATACCATGCACACTTTCAGATACAATGCTATGAAACTTGAAATTAACCACAGGAAAAAGTCTGGAAAACCTCCAAAAAGTTGGAGGTTAAAAACCACCCTACTAAAGAATGATTGCGTTAATCAGGCAATTAGAGAAGAAATCAAAAAATATATGGAAACCAATGAAAAGAAAAACACAACAATCCAAAATCTCTGGGATGCAGCAAAGGCAGTCCTAAGAGGAAAGTATATTGTAATCCAGGCCAATCTCAAAAAAATAGAAAAAGTACAAATTCAAACCTTAACAGAGCACCTACTGGAACTAGAAGGGAAACAGCAAGAGCACCCTAAACCCAGCAGAAGAAAAGAAATAATAAAGATAAATATAGAATCCAAAAGAACAGTCGAGCAGATCAATGAAACCAAGAGTTGGTTCTTTGAAAAAATAAACAAAATTGATAAACCTCTAGCCAAGCTCTTCAGAAAGAAAAGAGAGCATCCAGATAGACAAAATCATGAATGAAAAAGGATCTATTACGACCAATCCCTCAGAAATACAAGCAATCATCAGAGATTACTGTGAAAAATTATATGCCAACAAACTGGACAACACAGAAAAAATGGACAAATTCCTAAATGCACATGAAATGCCAAAATTCAAACGGGACGAGATAGAAAGCATGAATAGACCAATAACCAGTGAAGAAATCATATCTGTTATCAAAAATCTCCCAACGAATAAGAGCCCAGGGTCAGATGGCTTCCCAGGGGAATTCTACCAGACATTTAAAGCAGAGCTCATACCCATTCTTCTCAAACTATTCCAAAAATAGAAATAGAAGGAAAACTTCCAAACTCATTCTATGAAGCCAGCATCACCTTGATACCCAAACCAGACAGAGACCCAGCCTAAAAAGAGAACTCTAGACCAATATCCTTAATGAACACAGATGCAAAAATAATCAACAAGATACTAGCAAATCAAATTCAACAGCACATAAAATTAATTACCCATCATGATCAAGTGGGATTCATTCCTGGGTTACAGGGCTGGATCAATATTCGCAAATCCATCAATGTGATCCATCACATTAACAAAAGAAGGGAAAAAACCGATATGCTCCTGTCGATAGATGCACAAAAAGCATTGGACAAAATACAGCACCCTTTCTTGAGAAAGTAAGAATAGAAGGAACTTACCTAAACATTATAAAAGCAGTTTATGAAAAGCCCACAGCCAATGTTATCCTCAATGAGCAAAAACTGAAAGCTTTCCCCCTGAGATCAGGAACACGAGAGGGGTGTCCACTCTCACCATTGCTGTTTAACATAGTGCTGGAAGTCCTAGCATCAGCAATCAGACAACAAAAGGAAATAAAAGGCCTCAGAATTGGCAAAGAAGAAGTCAAACTTTCACTTTTCGCAGATGACATGATACTCTACATGGAAAACCCAATTGACTCCACCAGAAGCCTTCTAGAACTGATCAATGAATTCAGTAAAGTTGCAGGATACAAAATCAATGTACAGAAATCAGTTGCATTCCTATACACCAAAAATGAAGCAGCAGAAAGAGAAATCAAGAAACCGATCCCATTCACGATTGCACAAAAAAACTATCAAATACCTAGGAGTCAACCTAACCAAGGATGTAAAAGACCTATATGAGGAAAACTATAGAAAACTTATGAAAGAAATTGAAGAAGACACCAAGAAATGGAAACACATTCCCTGTTCTTGGATCAGAAGAATAAACATTGTGAAAATGTCATTACTACACAAAGCAATCTACACATTCAATGTAATCCCCATCAAAATTGCACCAACATTCTTCTCAAAGCAAGAACAAACTATCCTCAAATTCGTATGGAACCACAAAAGACCCCGAATAGCCAAAGTAATATTGAAGAAGAAAACCAAAACGAGAGGCATCACAATCTCAGACTTTAGTCTACTACAAAGCTGTCATCATCAAGACAGTATGGTATTGGCACAAATACAGACACATGGACCAATGGAATACAATAGAGAGCCCACAATAGGGCCCACAAATGTATGGCCAATTAATTTTTGACAAAGTGGGAAAGAGTATTCGATGGAAAAAAGACTGCCTCTTTAGCAGGTGGTGCTGGGAGAACTGGACAGCAACATGCAGAAGAATGAAACTAGACCATTTTCTTACACCATACAGAAAAATCAACTCCAAATGGCTGAAGGACCTGAATGTGAGACAGGAAACTATCAAAACCCTCGAGGAGAAAGTAGGAAACAACCTCCTCGACCTCAACTGCAGCAATCCCTTACTCGACACATCCCCAAAGACAAGGAAAATGAAAGCATAACTATCTCATGGGACTTCATCAAGATAAAAAGCTTCTGCATTGCAAAGAAAACAATCAAGAAAACTAACAGGCAACCGACAGAATGGGAAAAGATAGTTGCAAATGACATATCAGATAAAGGGCTAGTATCGAAAATCTATAAGGAACTCACCAAACTTCACACCCACAAAACAAATACCCCAGTGAAGAAATGGGCAGAAGACCTGAAGAGACACTTCTCCAAAGAGGACATCCAGAGGGCCTACAGGCACATGAAACGATGGTCAACATCACTCATCATCAGGGAAACACAAATCAAAACCACCCTGAGATACCACCTTAGGCCAGTCAGAGTGGCCAAAATGAACAAATCAGGAGAGTATAGATGCTGGCAAGGGTGTGGAGAGATGGGCACCCTCCTACACTGTTGGTGGGAATGTAAACTGGTGCAGCCGCTCTGGAAAACAGTGTGGAGGTTCCTCAAAAAACTATCCATAGAACTCCCTTATGACCCAGCAACAGCCCTGCTAGGGATTTACCCCAGAGATACAGAAATGCTGATGCATAGGAGCACATGTACCCCAATGTTCATAGCAGCACTGTCAACAATAGGCAAAACATGGAAAGAGCCTAAATGTCCATCACCTGATGAATGGATCAAGAAGATGTGGTATATATACACAATGGAGTACTACATGGCAATGAGAAAGAATGAAATATGGCCATTTGTAGGAAAGTGGATGGACCTTGAGGGTGTCATGCTAAGCGAAATAAGTCAGAAAGAGAAGGACAGATACCATATGTTTCCACTCATAGGTCTAACAGGAAATTTTCAGAATGATCTAGCTTCAAGAAAAGCAAGCTGTTAGTAGTGCTTAAGAAAAATTGATTCAGTATCTAATGGATAATTGATACCTGTCACAACACGGCATTTTATATACTGTTACGTGAAACTGCAATACAATCTAAGCTTATTTTGGAAGTGTTTGCTGTATAATTGGATTTAATGAAATGTTTAGAGGTGCATTAGGCATGACTTTGAGTATATAATGAAAGAAAATGCAAAATGCTTATTGATTCATGATGTGGTTTCATCTTAGCTTGGGCAAACCACACAGTATTTAATACATAGTAGCAGAATATTTACTATTGAAGCTTGAAAAGATGTGAGTTCTTTGTGTGCAATCTTTCATTTATGCCTGTGAGGGTTTTCTTTTTTTTTATATATTTTTACATTGTAGTACTTGTTTTGATTGTTGGTGGTGTTTGATTATTTACTACATTCCGTCAGGGACAGAAATTACATGCTGGTTTTTTTTTTTTTCCCTTAGGAAGTGTGTCTTGGGTTTTTCCCATATTATTTTCTTTACTCTTTTTTCTCTTCTTTTTTTGGTGGTGGTGGTGGTTATGTTTAAATGAAGTTGCTTTGACAGCACCAAAGACTTAATCATCCATTTCCTATATAAAAGGTAGCTACTTTTTTGCATGGACCTTAAGTATACTGTAGTATAGAGGTGGAATTTAAGGAAAGGTTTTAAGCAAGCTGTGTTTTAGCTTATGGGCAAGTAATAAATTGTATCATTTATCTTGAATGTATCATAGATAAGCTGCTATATAATGATTGCCACTTCAGATAGCTGTTAAATTAGGTGATTAACTAGTTATTACTTAACCTTCTAAGTTCTGTATAAGCCTAATTACATGAAATAGAAGTTGGGGTTTTGATTTAAAAAAAAAAAAACCCACCCTACTGAAGAATGATTGGACTAATCAGGCAATCAGAGAAGAAATTTAAAAATATATGGAAACAAATGAAAACGAAAATACAACAATCCAAAAAATCTGGAGTGCAGCAAAGGCAGTCCTAAGAGGAAAGTATATTGCAATCCAGGCCTATTTCAACAAACTAGAACAAGCGCAAATTAAAGTTCTAACAGAGCACCTACTGGAACTAGAAAGGAAGCAGCAAGAGCACCCTAAACCCAGCAGAAGAAAAGAAATAATAAAGATCAGGGCAGAAATAAACAATATAGAATCCAAAAAAACAGCTGAGAAGATCAACAAAACCAAGAGTTGGTTTTTTGAAAAAATAAACAAAATCGACAAACCTCTAGCCAGGCTCCTCAGAAAAAAAAAGAGAGAGCACTCAGATAGACAAAATCATGAATGAAAAAGGATCTATTACAACCAATCCCTTAGAAATACAAGCAGTCATCAGAGATTACTATGAAAAATCATATGCCAACAAACTGGACAACACAGAAAAATGGACAAATTCCTAAATGCACATGCACTGCCAAAATTCAAACAGAATGACATAGAAAGCATGAATAGACCGATAACTAGTGAAGAAATCATATCTGTTATCAAAAATCTCCCAACGAATAAGAGCCCAGGGCCACGGGGCTTCCCAGGGGAATTCTATCAGACATTTAAAGCAGACCTAATTCCCATTCTTCTCAAACTATTGCAAAAAGTAGAAATAGAAGGAAAACTTCCAGACTCATTCTATGAAGCCAGCATCACCTTGATACCCAAACCAGACAGAGACCCAGCCAAAAAAGAGAACTCTAGACCAATATCCTTAATGAATACAGATGCAAAAATAATCAACAAGATACTAGCAAATCGAATTCAACAGCCTATAAAAAGAATTACCCATCATGATCCAGTGGCATTCATTCCTGGGTTACAGGGATGGTTCAATATCTGTAAATCCATCAATGTGATCCATCACATTAACAAAAGAAAGGATAAAAACCATATAATCCTGTCGATAGATGCAGAAAAAGCATTTGACAAAATACAGCACCCTTTCTTAATAAAAACTTTGAGAAAGTCAGAATAGAAGGAACTTACCTAAACATTATAAAAGCAGTTTATGAAAAGCCCACAGCTAAAATCATCCTTATCGGGGAAAAACTGAGAGCTTTCCCCCTGAGATCAGGAACACGACAGGGGTGTCCACTCTCACCACTGCTGTTTAACATAGTGCTGGAAGTCCTAGCATCAGCAATCAGACAACAAAAGGAAATAAAAGGCCTCAGAATTGGCAAAGAAGAAGTCAAACTTTCACTTTTCGCAGATGACATGATACTCTATATGGAAAACCCAGCAGACTCACCAGAAGCCTTCTAGAACTGATCAATGAATTCAGTAAAGTTGCAGGATACAAAATCAATGTACAGAAATCAGTTGCATTCCTATACACCAAAAATGAAGCAGCCGAAAGAGAAATCAAGAATCTGATCCCATTCACAATTGCACAAAAACCCATCAAATACCTAGGAGTCAACCTAACGAAGGATGTAAAAGACCTATATGATGAAAACTATAGAAAACTTATGAAAGAGATTGAAGAAGACACAAAGAAATGGAAAAACACTCCCTGTTCATAGATCGGAAGAATAGACATTGTGAAAATGTCATTACTACCCAAAGCAATCTACACATTCAATGCAATCCCCATCAAAATTGCACCAACATTCTTCTCAAAGCTAGAACAAACTATCCTCAAATTCGTATGGAACCACACAAGACCCCGAATAGCCAAAGTTATATTGAAGAAGAAAACCAAAATGGGAGGCATCACAATCCCAGACTTTAGCCTCTACTACAAAGCTGTCATCATCAAAACAGTAAGGTACTGGCACAAAAACAGACACATAGACCAATGGAATAGAATAGAGAACCCAGAACTGGGCCCACAAATGTACGGCCACTTAATTTTTGACAAAGCAGGAAAGAGGATCCGATGGAAAAAAGATTGCTCTCTAGCAGGTGGTGCTGGAAGAACAACACAGCAACATGCAGAAGAATGAATCTAGGCCACTTTCTTACACCATACAGAAAAATCAACTCCAAATGGCTGAAGGACCTGAATGTGAGACAGGAAACTATCAAAACCCTCGAGGAAAAAGTAGGAAACAACCTCCTTCACCTCCACTGGAGCAATTTCCTACTCATCCCCGAAGGCAAGGGAAAAGAAAGCAAAAATGAACTATTGGGACCTCATTGAGATAAAAAGCTTTTGCACTACAAAGGAAATAATCAGGAAAACTAATCGGCAACTGACAGAATGGGAAAAGATAGTTGCAAATGACATATCGGATAAAGGGCTAGTATCCAGAATCTACAAGGAACTCACCAAACTCCACACCCAAAAAACAAATAACCCAGTGAAGAAATGGGCAGAAGACATACACAGACACTTCTCCAAACAGACATCCAGATGGCCTACAGGCACATGAAACGATGGTCAACATCACTCATCATCAGGGAAACACAAATCAAAACCACCCTGAGATACCACCTCAGGCCAGTCAGAGTGGCCAAAATGAACAAATCAAGTGACTATAGATACTGGCGAGGGTGTGTAGAGATGGGCACCCTCCTACACTGTTGGTGGGAATGTAAACTGGTGCAGCCGCTCTGGAAAACAGTGTGGAGGTTCCTCAAAAAACTATCCATAGAACTCCCTTATGACCCAGCAACAGCCCTGCTAGGGATTTACCCCAGAGATACAGAAATGCTGATGCATAGGAGCACATGTACCCAATGTTCATAGCAGCACTGTCAACAATAGGCAAAACATGGAAAGAGCCTAAATGTCCATCACCTGATGAATGGATCATGAAGATGTCGTATATATATACAATGGAGTATTACATGTCAATGAGAAAGAGTGAAATCTGGCCATTTGTAGGAAAGTGGATGGACCTCGAGTTAGATGCTTAACTGACTAAGCCATCCAGGCACCCCTGAAAATCTGTTGTTAACCTAAATTCCACCAACCCTTTTAATTCCCTCAACTATCAGTCACCATAACATATTGAATCTTCCTAATGACTCTCAAATCAAACTAATTCTTTCAATCAGTCTTTTCTACCACCTTTGTTAAGTCATTATCATCACTTGCCTGGATTATTACAACTTCTAACCGGTTTTCCTACTTCCAAAGCATCCTTTCTTTTCTTTTAGTCATTTATTAATAATTTTATTCCTAGATCACAACCTCCATTCCACCCCAATCTCCACCATTCTTCTTGGTGATTTCAAAATATATGTGGATGAGTTAGCCAACACTCTGGTATTTAAATTTTTTAAGTATTTATTCATTTTTGAAAGACAAAGAGGGACAGACCGTGAGTGGGGGAGGGGAAGAGAGACAGACAGTCAGAATCAGAAGCAGGTTCCAGGTTCTGAGCTATCAGAACAAAGCCTAATTTGGGACTCAAACTCACGGATTGTGAGATCATGACCTGAGCTGAAGTCAGATACTTAACCAACTGAGCCACTTAGGTGATCCCAACACTCCAGCTTTTCAGTCCCTTAATATCTTCAATTCCGGTGTCTTTCCTCTCCATTTTACTTTAACCCTTGGCCAAACTCCAGACCTTTTCATCACCTGAAATTGCTCAACCTAAGTCTTAAAATTAAAACCACACTCACTGTTTCCACTCTCATGTCTTCCAATTACATTTTAATCCATTCTAATCTGGCTTCTTTTCCACCATAACCAGTCTCTAACCTATTGCTACATCCAATGAGAAATTTTCCATTCTTATTTAATTTCTCAGAAGCACTTGAAATTCTTGATCTTTCACCCTTTAAATTATCTTCTTCTTAACATCTTTGATACCATCCTCTTCTGGTTTTCCTTCTAATGTCTTGCTCACTTTTTCCCCAGGCTTAATTTTAAATCATTACCTTTAAATTTTTTTAATGTTTTATTTATTTTTGAGACAGACAGAGACAGAGCATGAGCGGGGGAGGGGCAGCACGAGAGAGCTAGACACAGAATAGGAAGCAGGCTCCAGGCTCTGAGCTGTCAGCACAGAGCCAGATGCAGCGCTTGAACCCACGAACGTGAGATCATGACCTGAGCCGAAGTCGGAGGCCCAGCCGACTGAGCCACCCAGGCGCCCCAATCATTACCTCCTTTAAAAACTGGTATTCCTTGGGGCCTTATCCTAGGATTCTTATGATCTCATTTAATGTACTAAGGCAACTGTGTTAATTACTTTGCTTTCCATTACTATTTAAATGTTGATGCCTTTCAAATCTATTCTTTCAGATTATATCTTTCTCCTGAGCTTCAGGCCTTTATGTCTATTAGATGCCTGTATTCGGTTGTCTTATAAACATTTCAAATTCAACAAAGTCAAAAGTTCAAACGCCATTATCCAATCTTCTCCATCCCAAGTCACATTCTTCCCATGTTCCCTATCTTGGATATTAACATCACTATTAAATTCTTCAACACCCAAATGTGGGTATTATTCCAGAACTTTTCTTCAAAAACTTGAGTGTAGTTCCAGAATCCTTTTCTTTCTCACCTTCAACATCCAATTAGTCCCTGAATCCTGTTGATTTCACTTCATTGATCTTTTTTAGAGTCTATCCCCTTTCCTCTACTCCAACTATCATCACTCTAACTAGTTCATTACACATTGCATTCCCTACAACTGAATTTTTTCCCTCTGTGTTTATTCTGTACTATATATACCTTTACCTGCATGCTCTTTCATATCCTTCAGATCAGTGGTTCTCACAGTGCACTGAGACTTCCTGATCCACCAACACAAGAATTACCTGGAAACTTGTTTGAAAAAAACACTTTTTAAGAGAAAAAAGAGAAAGTTCAAGAAAACAGGAAGGGCAGAAAGAGAGAGAGAGAGAGAGAGGGAGAGAGAGAGAGAACACCAAACAAGCTCCAGTGTGGGGCTTGATCCCACAAACTGTGAGATTATGACCCAAGCCAAAATCAAGAGCTGGACTCTTAAGTGACCGAGTCACCCAGGCACTCCTGAAAAAAGACATTCTTAAACCCTATCACAGACCTACTGAATCAAAGATTCTAGGAATTGATCCTAACAATTTACTAAATTTTGAAAATTACTGATATAAAATCTCATCTGATGTGTTATCTATCTCGAAAACTATCCTTGACAGTCTAAACATTAAGTACCTTTTCCTTTTTTTGTTCATTTTTTGTCAGAGACCAAGCCTTCCAGCTGGCGCCTGTCCCGCGGAGGCAGACGCAGAAGGGCAGAAGCACACAAAAGATCAAATACCGTATTTAGTGCTGCTCCCCCACCCCCCATATCGCTAAGGCAATGTCGGGGCGTTTCATTGACTATGCATTTTCGACTCTATTCACCTAGTGCTACGTAGGCCAACTATTTGAATATCTCCACCCTAAAAGCATATATATTGATGCCTTTTGAATAAACTTGCTCTCTTCGACTGACCAGGAAAATCGTGAGTGCGTCTTTGCTTGCTGCGTCTTTCTCTGTCCCCCTTCTCTCTCCCTACCCTCAGGTGTAGGACCTGCCTGCGAAGGCGTGTCCTATAGGAGGCGCGCCTGGAGCCAGCAGCCGGCCGGCCGGGCCGCCGGCAGGGGGGAGATGGAGGCCCCCGGAGCCGGCATAGGCACACTGGAGCCTGGCGAGTCCCTTGCTGCCGCAGGCAGCCGACTGGGGACACGTTCTAGCTGGGAACACGCCCGGACCTGGTGTTTGTTTTAGACAATTTTTCATTCCAAATTTTATTTAAATTCCAGTTAACATAAAGTGTAATATTAGTTTCAGATGTAGAATTTAGTAACTAATCACTTACATACAACACCTGGTACTCATCACAATTTTCTCCTTTAACATCCACCACATATTTAAACCATCCCCCCACCCCCCTCCCCTCTGGTAACCATCAGTTTTTTCTCTCTAGTTAAGAGTATGTTTCTTGACTGCCTATGTCCTTTTTTCTCCCATGTTCAATTGTTTAGCTTCTTAAGTTCCCCATATGGGAGAAATCACATGGTATTTGTCTTTCTCTGTCCGATTTATTTTGCTTAGCATAATATGTTGTAGCTCCATCCATGCTATTGTACATAAGATTTCATTCTTTTTTTATAGCTGAGTAATACATTATATACATACATAACATGATGTAATATATATGTAATATAATATATACACATATAATATACATATAGATACACATATACATATATATATGTATATATATATACCAAATATTCTTTACCCATTCATTGGTCAATGAACATTTGAGCTCTATCCACAATTTGGCTATTGTTGATAATCCGACTATAAACATCTGAGTGCATGTATCCCTTCAAATTAGTACTTTTGTAATCTTTGGGTAAATACTTACTAGTGCAATTGTTGCATGATGGGACAGTTCTATTTTCCACTTTTTTTTTTTAGGAACCTCAATACTGTTTTCCAGAGTGGCTGCAGCAGTTTGCATTGCCACTAACAGTGTAACAGAGTTCCTCTTTCACCACATCTTCACCAATACCTGTTATTTTTTGTGTTGTTAATTTTAGCCATTCTGAGTGGTTTGAGGTGATAGCTCATTAGAGTTTTGATTTGTATTTCTCTAGTGATGACTGAGGTTCAGCATTTTTTCATGTGTCTTTTAGCAATCTGTATGTCTGGTAAAATGTCTTTTCATGATTTCTGCCCATTTTTAAAGTGGATTATTTGCTTTTATGTTGTTGAGTTTGATAAATTCTTAATATATTTTGGACACAAACCATTTATCAGATATGTCATTTGCAAATATCTTGTCCCATTTCACACACTGACTTTTAGTTTTTGATTATTTCCTTCACTGTGAAGAAGCTTTAATTTTGATGAAGTCTCAATAGTTTATTTTTGCTTTTGATTATTTTGTCTCCAGAGACATATCTAGTAAGAAGTACCTATGCACGATGTCAAGGAGGCTGCTGCCTGTGTTCTCTAGGGTTTTGTCTCACGTTTAGGTCTTTAATCAATTTTGAATTTATTTTTGTGTATATTGTAAGAAAGTGGTACAGTTTCATTCTTTTTTATGTTGTGGTCCAGTTTTCCCAACATAATTTCTTGAAGAGACTGCATTTTTTCCATTGGATATTCTTTCTTATGTTGTCAAATATTAATAGACCACATAGTTTGGGTCCATTTTTCAATTTTCTATTGTGTTCCATTTATCTATGTGTCTGTTTTTGTGCCAGTACCAAACTATTTTGACAACTACAGCTTTATAATGTAACTTGAAGTCCAGAATTGTGATGCCTCCAGCTTTGATTTTCTATTTCAAGTTTGCTTTGGCTATTTGGGGTCTTTTGTAGTTCCATATAAATTTTAGAATCCTTTGCTCTATCTCTGCAGAAAATGCTTGTAATATTTTTATAAAGATTGCATTAAACGTGTAGAATGCTGTTGTTGATATCTACATTTAACAATATTTGTTCCTCCAATCCATGAACATGGAATGTTTTCCCATTTCTTTGTGTCATCTTCAATTTCTTCCATCAGTGTTTTATATTTTTCAGAATGCAGATCTCTCACCACTTTGGTTAGGTTTATTTCTGCGCATCTTATTCTTCTTGGTGTATTTGTAAATGGGACTGATTCCTTGATTTCTCTTTCTACTGCATCATTATCAATATATAGAAATGCAGCATATTTCTGTACATTGATGTACAGTCACATATCCTGTGACTTTAATGAATTTGTGTATCAGTTATTGTAACTTTTTGGTGTAGTCTATCAGGTTTTCTATATAGAATAGCTTGTCATATGCAATTACAGAATGTTGTACTTCTTCCTTGCCGATTTGGATGCCTTTTATTTCTTTCTATTATTTGATTGCTGAGACTAAGACTTCCATTATTATCTTAAATGACGGTGGTGAGAGTGGACACCCATATCTTGTTCCTGATCATAGAGGAAAAGCTCTCAATCTTTACTCATTGAGGATGATATTAGCTGTATTGTTGTTGTTGTTTTGGCCTTTATTATGTTGAGGTATATTCCCTCTCACCCTACATTATTGAGGGTTTTTATCATGAGTGGATTTCAAATGCATTTTCTGCATCTATTGAGAGGATCATATATTTCTTTTTTTAATTAATGTTGTGTATCACATTGATTGATTTGCAAACATTAAACCACACTTGCATCCCAAGAGTAAATCCAACTTGATCACGGTGAATGTTTTTTTTAATGCACTTTTGGACTTGGTTTGCTAGCGTTTTCTTGAATTTTTTTTCATTTGTTTTCAACAGAGTTTTTTGCCTACACTTCTGTCTTTGTAGTGGAGTCTTATCTGGTTTTGGTTTCAGGGTAATGCTTGTCTTATAGAATGAATTTGAAAGTTTTCTTCTATTTCTATTTTTTGGAATAGTTTCCAAAGAATAGGTATTAACTCTTTTTTAAATATTTGGTAGAATTCACCTGTGAAGCTATGTGAGTCTGGAGATTTTTCATTCCTGATTCAATTTATTTTCTGGTTAATCTCTTATTTGAGTTTTCTATTTCTTTCTGTTTCAGTTTTGGTAGTTTATATTTTTTTAGGAGTTTATCCATTTCCTCTAGGTTATCAAAAATTTTTGGCATATAGTTTTTCATAATATTCTCATAATTGTATTTCTCTGATGTTGGTTGTTATTTCTCCTCTCTTAGTTGTAATTTCATTTACTTGGGTCCTTTCACTTTTCTTTTTGATATGTCTGGCTAAAACTTTATAAATTTTATTTATTTATTTATTTATTTTAAAAAATTCAGCACCTGGCTTCATGGCCTGTTCTGTTTTTTGTTGTTGTTTTTTTTTTTTGTTTTTATATCACTTATTTTTACTCTAGTATTTATTTTCCTTGCTCTGCTAGTTTTAGGCTTCATTTGTTGTTCTTTTTTGAGCTCTTTTAAGTTTAAAGTTAGATTGTTTATTCGAGATTTTTTTTTTTTTTGCTCCTTGAGATAGGCCTCTACTGTTTTATACTTCCCTTATATGATAGCTTTTGCTGCATTACAAAGGTCTTGGACTGTCATTTTTTCATTTTCATTTGCTTCCGTGCATATTTTTCATTTGTTTTTTGATTTCCTGGTTGACCCATTTATTTCTTAGTAGATTGTAGTTTAACCTCCATATATTTGTGGTCTTTCCAATTTTTTTCTTGTGACTAAGTTTCATAAAATTGTGATAAAAGAATATGTACTACATGGCAGTGAGAAAGAATAAAATCTTGCCATTTGTAGCAACAAAGACGGAACTTGAGGATGTTATGCCAAGTGAAATAAGTCAGACAGAGAAGGACAGATACCATATGTCTTCACTTATGAGTGGAACAGGAGAAACTTAACAGAGGACCACGGGGGAAGGGAAGAAGAAACAATATTTGGGGAGAGGGAGGAAGGCAAACCATGAGAGACTCTTGAATACTGAGAACAAACTGAGGGCTGATAGGGGTGGGGGAGAGGGGAAGGGGGTGATGGGCATGGAGGAGGACACTTGTTGGGAAGAGAACTGGGTGTTATATGGAAACCAACTTGACACTAAACTATAAAAGGAAAAAAAGGAATATGTATGGTATGGCCTCAATATTTTTCTACTTGTTGATGTTTGATTTCTGACCCAGTATGTGCTCTATTCTGGAGAATGTCTCATCTATACTATCTATACTGAAGAAGAATGTGTACTCTGCTGTTTTATGATGAACTATCCTGAATATATCTGTTAAGTACATCTGGTCCAGTGTGTCATTCAAAGGCATTCTCTCCTTGTTGATTTTCTGTTTAGATGATCTACTCATTAATGTAAATGGGGTGTTAAAGTCCATTAGTATTATTGTATTATTATCAATGAATTCATTTATGTTTGATTTTAATTGTTTTATATGTTTCAGTGTCAGAAGTTGAGGGCATAAATATTTACAGTAGTTAGATCTCTTTATTGGATAGTATGCTTTATTATGATACAGTGCCATTCTTCATCTCTTATGACAGTCTTTGTTTTAATGTCTAGGTTGTCTAATATAATTATTGCTCCTCCAGGTTTCTTTTGATATCCATTAATATGATAAATGCTTCTATATTCCCTCCCTTTCAATCTCCAGGTGTCTTTAGGTCTTAAATGAGTCTCTTGTAAGCAAATGGTTCTTTTTGTTCTATTTTGACACCCTATATCTTTGAAGAATTTAGTTCATTTATTCAGTGTAGTTAAGTAATTATTTATTTATTAAATTTGAGAAAGAGAGAGAGAGAGAGAGAGAGAACAAGTGGGGGAGGGGCAGAGATAGAGGAAAAGAGAGAATCTCAAGAAGGCACCTCACGGCTCTCCACCTAAGAACTACCATTTGGGCTAACTGTAGAGGAGCTACTCCTGCATCCAGGCTGGGGTTTGAGTAGGAGTGTTCACCCAGGTTATGCTGAGTAAGCTACCTTTTCTGCTTTTCCCCAGGCAATTGGTTACTTCAATAAACAAATCAGAGCATACCTGGGTGAAGGTCAAAACACTCCACCACTACAAGCAAGGAAAAGCTTTGTAGAGGACTGACCAGTGGGATAAAGCATCCAAAAGGCAATAAGAATGTATGCAACACACTCCAAAAAAGCCTCCTGAAGTTCTAGGCCTTGTACAGTGCATGACCCGTCTTTTAACATAGTAGTACTTGTAAGTGCAGGACACATAACAAGCTGTTAAAGCATGTAAACGACAGAAACATAGACAAAATGATGAAGTGGAAGAATTCTCCTCAAAAAAAAAAAAACAAGAAGAAATGATAGCCAGAGAATTGCTCAAAACAGATGTAAACAATATATCTAAACAGGAATTTAGAATAATAGTCATAAGACTAATAGCTGCACTTGATAAAAGATTACAAGACAGCAAAGAATCTCTTGTTTCAGAGATCAAAGACCTAATAAATAGTCATGATGAATTAAAAATTCTATAAGATGAAAAATAAACTAGATATAGTGACAGTGAGTATGGAATATGCCAAGGAGAGAATAGGTGACATAGAAGATAAAATTAAGGGAAATTATGAAGCTGAAAAAAAGAAGAAATGGAAATTACTAGACTACAAGGGGATAATTAGAGAGCTAAGTGTGTCCATGAAATGAATTAATATCATATCATAGGAGTTACAGAAGAAGAAAAGTGGGGAAAAGGGGTAGAATGTTTATTTGAACAAATCATAGCTGAGAAGTTCCCTAATGTAAGGAAGGAAATAGGCATCCAAGTCTAAGAGGCACAGAGAAATCTCAAAATCAATTAAAACAGGTCAACACCACAGCATATCATAGTGAAACTGGCAAAATACAAAGATAAAGAGAGAATCCTGAAAACAGATAGGAATCGAAGGACCTCAACTTATAAGGGTAGACATATAAGGGTAGTAGCAGACCTGTCCACTGAAACTCCACAGACCAGAAAGGAGTGGCAGTAAATATTCAATGTGTTGAGTAGGAAAAATATGCAGTGAAGAATCCTTTATCCAGCAGGGCTGTCATTTAGAATAAAAGGAGAGATAAAGGCTTTTCCATATGAATAAAAACTAAAGGAGTTTATGACCACTAAACCAAACCTGCAAGGGATCCTAAGGCAGATTTTGAGAGTGGAAAGCAGCAAAGACTACAAAGGACCAGAAACATCACTACAAGCACAAAACCTACAGATAACACAATGACACAGAATCCATATCTTTTAATAATCATTCTAAATGGAAATGGACTAAATGCCCCAATCAAAAGACATAGAGCCTCAGAATGGATAAAACACAAGATCCATCTATATTCTGGCTACAAGAGACTCATTTTCAAACTGGGGACACCTGCAGATTGAAAGTGAGGAGATGGAGAACTATCTCTCATGTTACTGGATGTCAAAAGAAAGCTAGGGTAGCCATATTTATATCAAACAAACTAGATTTTAAAACAAAGACAGTTAAAAGAGGTGAAGAAGGACATTATATCATAATTAAGGGATCTATCCATCAAGAAGAGCTAACAATTATAAATGTTTATTTCCCCAATGTGTAACAACCAAATATATAAATCAGTTAATCACAAACATAGACAAATGTATATAAAATAATACCATAATTGTAGGGGGTTTCAATACTACACCTACATCTAGGTAGAAAATCAATAAGGAAACAATAACACTGAATGAAACATTGGACCAGACGGACTTAGCAAATATGTTGTGAACTTCTCATACTAAAGCAGCAGAATACACATTCTTCTCGAGTGCACATGGAACATTCCTCAAAATAGATCATACAATGGGTCATTTAAAAAGCCCTCTACAAGTATAAAAAAGATTGAGATCATCCCACATATATTTTCAGATCTCTATGAAACGAAATCATCCACAAGAAAAAAATTGGAAAGCCCTTAAATGCATGGAGGTTAAAGAATAGCCTAGTAAAGAATGACTGGGTTGACCAGGAAATGAAAGAAGAAACTAAAAAATATATGGAAGCAAATGAAAATTAAAACCCAACAGTTTAACCTTTTAGGATGCAGCAAATGCCATCCTAAGAGGAAAATACAGTGCAATTCAGGCCTATCTCAAGAAGAAAGAAAGGTCCCAAGTACATAACATATCTTACACCAAAAGTAGATAGAAAGGCAAAAGCTAGCAGAAGAAGAGAAATAATAAACATTTGAACAGAAATAAACATTATAGATTTTTAAAAATAGTATAACAGATCAAAAGCTGGTTTTTTGAAAGAATAAACAGAATTGCACTTAGCATGACACCCTCGAGTTCTATCGATGTTGTCACGAATGGCCAGATTTCATTCTTTCTCATTGCCATTATATATATAAACCGCATCTTCTTGATCCATTCATCAGTTGATGAACATTTAGGCTCTTCCCGTAATTTGGATATTGTTATGCTAAGTGAAATAAGTCAGGCAGAGAAGGACAGATTCCATATGTTTTCACTGATAAGTGTAACAGGAGAAACTTAACAGAGGACCATGGGGGAGGGGAGGGGAGAAATAGTTGGGGAGAGGGAGGGAGGCAAATCATGAGAGACACTTGAATACTGAAAACTAACTGAGGGCTGAAGGGAGGGTGAATGGGGAAGGGGGGTGATGGGCATGGAGGAGGGCACTTGTGGGGATGAGCACTGGGTGTTTTATGGAAACCAACTTGATAATAAATTATTTTAAAAAAAGGAATGTAAACAATAAATGTGGCTGTATTTTATTTAAAAAAAGAATAAACAGAATTAAAAAACCTGTAGCCAGACTTCTCAAAAAGAAAAGAAAGAAAACCCAAGTAGATAAAATCACAAATGAAACAGGGGAGATCACAATCAACAGTACAGAAATACAAAAAAAAAAAAATATTAAGGCATACTATGAAAAATTACATGCCAACAACCTAGACAATCTGGGGGGAAATGGACAAATTCCTACATACTTACACACTTCCAAAACTCAAATAGGAAGAAATAGAAAATTTTAGGAAACCCATGTCCATCAAAGAAATTGAACTGGTTATCAAAAATCTTCTGAAAAATAAGACAGCTGGGACGATGGCTTCCCAGGGGAATTGTACTGGACATTTAAAGCAGAATTAATATCTATTCTGCTCAAAATGTTCAAAAAATGGAAGAATATCTTCCAGGCTCATTCTATGAAGCCAGCATTACCTTGATTTCCAAACCAAAGACCTCACTAAAAAGAATTGTAGGCTAATATCCCTGATGAACATGGATGCAAAAATTCTCAACAAGATACAAATAAATTGAATTCAACAGTACATTAAACGAATTATTCACCATGATCATGTGTGATTCATTCATGGGCTGCAATGCTGGTTCAGTATTCACAAATCAATCAATACCTTAACATCATACAAGCCGTATATGAAAGGCCCACAGCTAATATCATCCTTAATGGGGAAAAATAAGAGCTTTCCCCCTGAGTTCAGGAACACAACAAGAACAGGAACAATAACCACTGTTGTTAAAAATAATGTTGGAAGTCCTAGCCTCAGCAGTCAGTTAACAAAAGAAAAAAAAAGCACCTAAATTGGCAAAGAAAAAGTCAAACTTCCACTCTTCACAGATGACATGACAAACCTGAAAGACTCCACGAAAAAAACCTGCTAGAGCTGATAACAGTAATTCTGCAAAGTAGCAAGATATAAAATAATATACACAAATTGGTCGTACTTCCAAGAAGTCTTCTCACTATCAGCATGGAGCCTGATGTGGACCTTGATCCCATGAGCTGTGAGATAAGGACCCAAGTTGAAATGAAGAATTGGATACTCAACCAATTGAGCCATCCAGGTGCCCCACATTCAGAGTAGTTCTTGATTGGTATGTTTTTATTGCCATTTTTAAACTCATTTTGTCATTGTTTCTGGAGATTTTCTCTGATCCTTTATTTTCTTGTCACTTTTGAACTTTCCTTCCCAAAGAGCCCACTTTGATATTTCTTGCAGGCCTGGTTTAGTGGTCAAGAAATCCTTTAGTTTTTGTTTGTCTGGGAAACTCTTTATCTCTCCTTCTATTCTAAATTATAACATCGTCATATAGAGTATTCTTGGCTACAGATTTTCCCCATTCATCACTTTGAATATATTATGCCACTCTCTTATGGCTTGCCAAATTTCTTTTGAGTAATATGCAGCTAGTCTTAAGGTTTTTTCTTGTAAGTTTAGGGACTTCTTTTTTCTTGCTCATTTTAGGGTTTTTTTTTGTATCACTGTATTTTGCAAATTTAATTACAATGTATTTTGGTGTTTTCCTGCTTTTGCTTGTTTTGATGGGAGTTCTCTGTGCTTCCTAGATTTGGATGTCTGTTTCCTCCCTCAGAATCAGAAAATTTTCTTTATTTCCTCAAATAAATGTTCTGCCATTTTTTCTCTCTCTTTTTCTTCTGGGACTCCTATGATACAAATGTTATCATGTTTTATGTTGTCACTGAGTTCAGTAAGTCTATTCTTCTGTTCCATAATTTTTTCTCTCTTTTGTTCAGCTTGATTATTAGCTTGTATATCATGTATTTATTCCTCTGCATCTTCCATCCATCTGTTCATTACTCTCATCTGTTTGGAGTCTGTTATTGTGTTTTTCATTCCTGACAGATTTTTAACTCTTCTATCTCTGTTTGAACAGCCTCCATGAAGGCTTCCATTCTTTTCTCAAGTCCAGCATTATCCTTATGATTGATGCTTTAAACTTTCCAGTAGGCATATTACTTAAATACGTCTCAATTAGATTTCTGGCTGTGACCTTATCTTGTTTCATTTGTGGTGAATTATCCCATCTTGGCATTTTGTCTAAGTTACTGTCTTCTCTGTGTTACATAAGCCTTCTATGTTTCCTATTACTGAGAGTAATGGTTTTATGAAGAAGAGATCATATAGTGTCCAGATCCTGACACTTTATGGAGTGTCCCTTGTGAGTGTTGCATGCACACTGCTGCTATGTTTTGTCTGCTCTATCCTTCAGTCCAATCCTCTGCAGAGGCTTTCCTTCCCTGAAATGGGCAGTGTTTGGACCTTTACCAGAGAGAGTGTGGTGAGTTTTAACTAGATGTGTACTGGTCTGCTTGTTAAATGAGCCCTGATGCTACTTCCACTATAACTGAAGCCTTGTAGAACAGTCTGGTCGGGAGACATAGCATGCATGGTGCTTTCTGCTGATCTTCTGTGGAAGGGTCCCAGTGAACTGGGACTGTGGCAAACTTGACTGAGAAAGGCAGTTCTGGCAGACCACAGGGTGTAGGACTTGGTATAAGTAAGTTAGGCAGGCACTGTCAGCACTGTGCAGTTTACTGAAAGTGGTTCTATGCTTATGCTGAAGGGTGGGGGAGGGAGATGGTGCTGGCCATCTCCTTTGTCTCTGAGGACTTTCAGGGAAATACTCCCAGAATAGTGAATAATCTGTCTTCTGTGCATCCCAGGTATTTTTCAGATGGCCATTTTCATACTGTGTCTGGGTTGTTATCTTGCCTTCTCTACAATAGCAGCACAGTGCCCTCCAGGCTCTATTCCAGCCAAGCATGCTCACCTTTAAAAATCCAAACTTTAAGAATGTGGTGTGGGCCAGGGCCCTTGCTGGTCTTAGGAGGGTCTTGCCATGTTTGGACTAATGCAGTTTGATCCAAGAAGGGCAATTGCACCAGAGCACAGGGGCATGGAACTTAGAGCAAGCAGACTAGGCAGCTAGTTTTGAGCTCTGCGCCTATACTGAAGAGTGGGGGAGGTAAATGGCACATTCCAGCTCTTTTGTACTCAGAGTAGCATCTCTGTGAACATCACCTCTCATATATGCACTCCAAGAAGAGTTAACAGTCTCCCCCCACGAACACCTTAGGTGCCCAATGACCTTTAAAGCTCTAGTCTTTAAGTACTGTTGGTTGAAAAATTCATAGAAACCAGACCCTATAATTTTCCCAACCAGAGGCTTTGGGTACATATTCTCCTTGTGTGTTATCCTATGTCCTCCACTCTCATGTGCCTTTCCCTACAACCAGGGTTTCCTCCCCTCTAAAGCAACTGCGATCTGTTTCTCCCCCAAACTGTGTCTTCACACTTCCTACCTTCTTCAATGTGGCCTCTTTTCTCCCTCTATTTGTGAAGTTTTTTCTGTCCATTCCCAGATTGATCTCTTGTGTGTTCAGAACAATCTGATAATTATCTAGTTTTTATTCTTGAGGGATGAAAGGAACCTTGGGTTCTACCACTACACTGCCATCTTAACTCTCCTCCCAAGGTAGCTTCTTCTATACCTCTCTAGCACACTTTAAGTATTCTTACTAATACATAAAACACAGAATTATAATTACCAGTTTATTTGTCTCTCTATAATAATTGGCTATTTTTTCAAAGGTAAGAGCAAGTATTATTTCCTACTGCATCCATAACTTCTAAAATTGTTTCTGCACCAACTAGGATGCCTGGAAGCATTTACTCAATGAATAAATGGATGGAAGACAATGTGGTCAAAATTGTGGTCACCCTACATCTTAGTATTAAGAACTTAGTATATGACTAGGATTAGAAGTTAGTCTGTAATAAGAGGACAAGAACCTTATCTATGACAGAGATTAATGATCAGTTTTTGGTATGGGACAGGTCACTCTCTAGACAGGTTTAGAAGATCACATTATATCCAAGGTTACCTCCAGATCTAGAGAAGGTTTTAAACTCAATATGTATCCAAGGTTAAGGCCAGTATAAGGCTCCATGTGTGACCAATATTAAGGATGTCTTTGGTGAAACTAAGTACCCTATTCTGAAATTGAAAATGAATATTACATATAGACAAACTCAGGTTTTGACCTTGTTTTGGTTAATATTATAAGTTCTCAAGAAGAAATTTCAAAAAAAGGAGCAAGCAAGAGAGTTAAAGCAGAGGTGCTACACATCTTTTATCCCTTCAACTAAGTGTTCCCACTCACCAGGCTCAGCTGCCAGTGGCCAACCAGTGCTAGATTCTACCACTCCATGGGCATGCACAGAGTAGGGGCGACTGGCATTATTCTTGAACACCACAGTTAGAATATCACCAACTTCTCCTCTAAGAAGTGGACCTAATGTATGCAAGGGAAGGAAAAGTCTCATTAGTGGAATGTTGGAACAAGGATACTAAAGGAATTGAAGAAAGGACATACGTAGGAGCTCTGCAGAATTATGATTTTCAGTCATGACTGATTTCGCTTTTTAAAAATCTATAAGCCCTTCAACTGATACTGATATTTGCAAGATGAAGATACTTCAACAAGAAGATTGTGGCTCCAATTACTCCTATTTTACTGCCCTGAATTTATGTATGCATGTATCTATCTATCTATCTATCTATCTATCTATCATCTATCTATAATATCCTAAGGATCTAGGTAATCAGATCTCTGTGGAATCATTGTCAGTATGGAGTTTGGCACAGAGCTTAAAATTGTTGGGCTTTCTGTAAGGGCCAATGGGTTTCTTCACTGTGAGGACAAGAATGAGGAAACTCATTTACCCCCAAAAAAGTGAAAAAAATTGAAAGAATAATTAAACTGGGTACAAGAGTAATATTGATTCCCTGTCCAGTGTTTTTCCTGTTCTTTGATGTTCCTATGTTCCCCTGCTATTAGTATATTTAAAAAATCTATCACAATCAGAGATCCCTAGAGAGATTCCTGGAAAAATATGGTTCATGTTACAGCAGAATTCATAGCCCCCCTTTTATTGCTTATTTTATGGATGATTTTTAAAATATGACTACAATTCCATTATATAATAAGAAAAAAAACTAATTAAAAGTAATAAAAATCCCTTACTGATATGACATAGCATCCCTAGGAGCAGCATAAACTCCTAACACTAGGAGGCACTCACCTAATATTCCCAAGTGTTCCTCTGGTCCAGTCCTTGGCCGAGGGATCTTGAATGTACCATCCGTGTATTCTCTGAATACAGCTTTCTTGTATCTGGAACCCAGGAGTCCATCCTGATTGCTCAGGAAGACGTGGCCATAACTAGAGGAATCCAAAAAGTGGTATCATTACCTGGCCCTCAAACCCTCAATTTCACTTATGAGAAAGCTAAATCAGACCCAACATCCTGTCACAAATAGAATCCTTCTAAGTCAAATTTCCCACTACAATGGTTGTATAACTGCAGGAAGGATGGCAGATTTAAATATATATTAATATTTCTTTGTTTACGTAGGAATTAATATGGAAAGAACACTAGAATAAGAATCAGAAGCCCTGAGCTTAACTCTAGACTTAGTGATGTCTAAGATGGAATTAGTTTGACAAAAGGACAAGGTATCAAGTGAAAGTAGAGTACTAACTTTTGCTGCTGCTGCTGCTGCTGCTGCTGCTGCTGCTGGAGAGTAAGGAATGGGAAGAGGCAAGGAGGAAATGGAACTTTACAGAACCCTCCTTACGGGATGCTTTCTGGTTTGCAAAGTACTTTATTATTTATTTTATCACTGGAAATTTACAATAAAATGAAATAAGTATAGGTGGAATCAGTGGTCCAGAGGTGACAGAACTTATCTTCATTTATACTGTCAACCAGAAAGGTATTAAGAGATCATGGACTTGGATTCAAGCTGACTGCTTCTTCCTTATCTCTTTCTAGTCAACTTCTTTTAACTGTATCACATCACTTTAAAGGTGAGTAAATTAAGGCCCAAGGAAGAAAATTTACTTTTTATAAGTTTCAGAACAAGTTAGCAAGAAAGCATCAACATTCAACAACCAACATAAAAGATAAGAATTGCTAAATGGTTGTGAGAACACCAAAATTAAATTGTAGTGGAAATTGATAAACTGTGCTTCAGTTTATGTTTTCCTCTGTTTCCTTGTAATAATAAAATCACCTATATTGAGCTGAGCACATGGCCACTTAACCATAGATTATACTTTCCAGGCTTTATTGTTTTTAGTATAGTTGACACATCATGTTATATTAGCTTCATGTGTGTGTACAACATAGTGATTTGATAAATGTATACATTTGTGCTATGTTCACCACAAGTGTAGTTACCATCTGTCCCAGTATGTCTTCATTACAAAATCATCTACTCATTTTCATATGCTATGCTTTTTATTCCATTATTTTTTATTCCATTATTTTTTATTCCATAACTGGAAGCTTGTATATCCTACTCTCCTTCGTTCATTTTTGCCCAACCTTCGACCATCTCCAAGTCTCAGACTTTCTTGCAGCTAGGTATGGCAACAATTAATCAGTTCAGGATAATAGGTTATGAGAGAAAGTGATGTATATAACTTTTAGATCATTGCCTTGCAGACAGTGATGCTTGCTTTAGACTTCTCTCTCCTTTTGTGATGGCTGGGAGAGACTACAATGAAAATAAGCATCAGAGGAGCCAAGATGGCGGAGAAGAAGGGAGCCCTGTAAACTTTGTCCACTCCATCTATCGAACTGAGAAGGACATTACTCTTATTTGCAAGAGTGGAAGGAGAAAATACAGACTCCAGAAAGAAGAGAACCTCAAAAATACCTGAGTGAGTGAGTGAGTGTGAAGTGGGGAGATTGGAAAATGGGCCAGCCTGAGACGGGCAGGGGAGGTAGGAGCCCAAGCCCAACACGGGGCAAGCATGCGGAGCCCCTGAGAGTCAAAGGGAAGAGAAAGAGAAACTGAACACGCTCATAGTACTGTCTCTAGAGAAGACATAAAGAACGTTTAACCCGGCATGGTGAGAAAAAGTCTCACTCCATATATAATTGCCAGGCAGGGCGAATCCCGAACCCAAGTGGCACAAGGAAAACACAGCCCCCACCCCTGCAAGATCCCGGCAGGGAATTGGCAGCGGCAGCGGCAGCGGCTGTGGGAGCATGCACCTCGTTTCCACCGCGAATCTAGCCTCCAGCATTGGCTGTACGAATACCGAATCCCAGCTGCCAACAAGAAAAAATAGCCCCCGTCCCTACACGATCTCCACAGGGAGTTGGCAGCGGGGGCGGCGGCAGTGGTGGCTGCGGGGCACACACTTCGGCTGCCGCTGTGGGAGCGCTCACCTCATTTCCAGCAACGCACGGTGCCTCAGGCAGGGGCAATGCAAATCCCAGCTGGCACCAACAGAAACTGCTCCCTCCCCCTACGTGTTCCCGGCTGGGAATTGGCGGCAGAGACGGTTGGGGCTTTGGGGGCGCACACTTCGCCTCTTGCAGCACACCTCACCTCTGGCAGAGGCAGCATAAATCCCAGAAGGTGCCAGGAGAAACTGCTCCCTCACCCTACAAGATCCCAGCTAAGAAGCCAGCCACCAAAGTGAGTAGATCTCATCTGTGGTAGCATAAAAGCACATGGACTAGGATTTTGAAGCAAGGAAGGTCTAGAAAATATAGCTTGGCTCAGCTGTGGCACAAGGAGAGCAGACTCATAAGAGTGGGTGCAGCACTTAGTTCCAGCGGAGCTTGGGGCACCCCCATTCTATTCTCCGCAACAACCAAGGTGGGCCTCCCAGAGCAGCCCCCTACACCTACCTACGCCAAACCACGCCTGTCCACTAGTGGGAGCTGCTGCTTTTTTTGTACTTATTTGTTATTATTGTTACCTTTTTTACTCTTATTTTTAAATTTTTTCTCTTTATTTTCCTTTTTCCTTTCTTCCTCTTTTTTTTCCTCTTGCCTTCCAGATATATTCTCCCTAATTTCATCCTTATCACTCTCCTGGACTGGTTATATGCTTTTGACTATCCCTCAACGTTGTTGTCTCTACCCCCCTTAATTTTTTTATTCTCTCCTTTTCTTTTCTTTCCTCTCCCTTCCTTTACTTTTCTTCCTTTCCCCATTTTAATTTGTTTGTTTGTTTGATTTGACTGTGAGTGTGTGTGCTTCTGTTCCCTGTGTGTTTGTCTGTCTGTGTTCCTTTTCAGGGCTACCCCAAGAACCAAGCCAAAGTACACATGACAGAGAGTCCCAAATACCACTGAGGAGGAAAATAAAATAATCAAATACACAACAAGAGAAACTGAGAGACACCAGTAAAAGAACATTTCCAATGGAATACTACATGGCAGTGAGAAAGAATGAAATATGACCATTTGTAGCAAAATGGATGGACCTGGAGGGACTCTTCTAAGCGAGGTAAGTCAGGCAGAGAAGGACAGATAGCATATGTTTTCACTCATAGGTATAGCAGCAGAAACCTAAAAGGGGACCATGGGAATGGGGAAGGGGGGAAAGAGTTGGGGAGAGGGAGTGAGGCAAATCATGAGACACTTTTGAAAGCTGAGACCAAACTGAGGGCTGAGGATGGAGGGGGAGGGGAAGGAGGTGATTGTCGTGGAGGGGGGCCCTTGTAAGAAAGAGCACTGGGTGTTATATGAAAACCAAAATGGTAATAAACTGTTAAAAAAAAAACAAAATAAAAACAAAAAATAAACGAAAAATAAATAAATAGAAGAACATTTCCTGAAACGACAGGCCCTAGACAGTCAATAAGCCTCCTTTAACAGAACAATACTAACATGTGCACAGTGCACAACGAGCTTTTAAAACTGACAAGAAACAGAAAACTAGCCAATATGACAAAAGGAAAGAAGTCTCCCCTAAAGAAACTTCAGGAAGAAGTCACAGCCACAGAACTGCTCAAAACAGATCTAAACAACATAACTGAACAAGACGTTAGAACAATTGTCATAAAATTAATCGCTGGGCATGAAAAGCATCAGAGAAGCCACTGATACATGACTAGGGACTTTCAAAATAGGTGCAACGAGGTAAAAAAAAAAGGCTATAAATGAGATGAATAATAAAATACAGGTGGCCACCTCACAGATTGAAGAGGCAGAGAAAATAATACATGAATTAGAAAACACAGTTATAGCAAAAGAGGAATCCGAAGAAAAAAAAAAAAGAGAGAGAAATTGATCCAGGAGCAGGAAAGGAGAATTTGAGACCTGAGTGATACAATCAAATGGAACAACTTCCATATCATAGGAATTCCTGAGAGGAAGAAAGAGAGAGAGAGAGAGATCTTGAAGGAGTACTAGATGAAATTACAACTGAAAATTAGCCAAATCAGGAGAAAGGAATAGACATTCAAATTCAAGAGGCACAAAGAACCCTCTTAAGACTTAATATGAATCGTACTTTGGAATGACATATCATACTGAAACTGGCAAAATATAAAGATAAAGAGAGAATTCTGAAAGTACCTAGGGAGAAAAGAGCCCTAACATACAAAGGGAAACCTATCAGAGTGGTTACACACCTATCTAATGAAACTTGGCAGAACAGAAAGAATTGGCAGGAAATCTTCAATGTGATGAACAGAAAAAAAACATGGAGCCAAGAATCCTTTATCCAGCAAGCCTGTCATTCAAAATACAAGGAGAGATAAAGGTTTTCCCAAGTAAACAAAAGTTGAGAGAATTAATCACCACCAAACCGGCCCTACAAGAAATCCTAAGAGGGACTCTATGAGAGAAAAGTATGAAGGAATATAAGGCACATAAACATCAATACAAACACGAACCCTACAGAGAAAACAATGAATATAAACCCACATGTTTCAATAATAACACTGAATGTAAATGGACTGAATACTCCAACCAAATGACACAGGGGAGCAGAATGGCAAAAAAAACAAAATCCATCCATTTCATGTATACAAGAGACTTATTTTAGACTGGAAGACATGTTCAGATTGAAAGTAAAGGGATGGAAAAATATCTATCATGCCACTGGAAGCCAAAAGAAAGCCAGAGTAGCCATACTTATATCAGACAAACTGGACTTTAAAGGCAGTAACAAAAGATGAAGAAGGACATTTAATAATAATTACATGATCTCTCCATCAGGAAGAGTTCACAATTATAAATATCTATGTACCAAATTCAGGAGCACCCAAATACATAAAACAATTAATCACAGACAGAAACAATCTTATTGATAAGAATGTGCTAATTGCAGGGGACTTTAATACTCCACTGACAGCAATGGATAGATCAACCAGATGGAAAATCACTAAAGAAGCAATGGACCTAACCGAAACATTGGAACAGATGAAATTGATAGATATATTGAGAACTATGCATCCTGAAGCTAGGAATTTCACCTTCTTTTCGAGTGCACATGGCACATTCTCCAAGATAGATCACATACTGGGGCATAAAACAGCCCACCATAAGTATAAACGACTAGAGATCATACCATGCACACTTTCAGATCACAATGGTATGAAACTTGAAATCAATCCCAGGAAAAGGTCTGGAAAACCCCCAATAATGTAGAGGTTAAAAACCACCCTACTGAAGAATGATTGGGCTAATCAGGCAATTAGAGAAGAAATTAAAAAATATATGGAAACAAATTAAAATGAAAATACAACAATCAAATTATCTGGGACACAGCAAATGCAGTCCTAGTAGGAAAGTATATTTCAATACAGACCTATTTCAACAAACTAGAAAAAACACAAATTCAAAATCTAACAGAGCACCTAATGGAACTAGAAGTGGAGCAGCAATTGCACCCCAAACCCAGAAGAAGAAAAGAAATAATAAAGACCAGGGCAGAAATAAACAGTGTAGAATCCAAAAACAAAAACAAAAACAAAAACAAAAACAAAAACAGATGAGCAGATCAATGAAACCAAGAGTTGGTTCTTTGAAAAAAATAAACAAAATTGATCAACTTCTAGACAGGCTCCTTAGAAAGAAAAGAGAGAGCACCCAAATAGACAAAATCGTGAATGAAAATGGGTCTATTATAAACAATCCCCTAGAAATACAAGCAATCATTAGAAATTACTAGAAAAACTGTATGTCAACAAACTGGACAACCTAGAAGAAATGGACAAATTCTGAAATATACATGCACTACCAAAATTCAAAAGAGAAGAGATAGAAAGCATGAATACACCAATAACCAATTAAGAAATGGAATCTGTTATCAAAAATATCCCAATGAATAAGAGCCCAGGGCCATATGGCTTCTGAGGGGAATTCTACCAGACATTTAAAGCAGAGCTAATACCCATTATCTTAAACTATCCCAAAAATAGATATAGAAGGAAAACTTCCAAACTCATTCTACGAAGCCAGCATCACCTGGATACCCAAACCAGACAGAGACCCAGCCAAAAAAGAGAACTACAGACCAATATCCTTAATGAATACAGATGCAAAAAATACTCAACAAGATACTAGCAAATCGAATTCAACAGCATATAAAAAAATTATCCATACTGATCAAGTGGGATTCAGTCCTGGGTTACAGGGCTGGTTCAGTGTTCACAAATCCATCAATGTGGTACATCACATTAACAAAAGAAAACATAAAAACCATATGATCCTGTCGATAGAGGAAGAAAAAGCTTTTGACAAAATACAGCACCTTTTCTTAATAAAAACCCTTGAGAAAGTCGTGATAAAAGTAACTTACTAAAACATTAAAAAGGCATTTATGAAAAGCCCACAGCTAAGATCATCCTCAATGAGGAAACACTGAGAGCTTTCCCCTGGAGATCAGGAATAGGACAGGGGTGTCCACTCTAACCACTGTTGTTTAACATAGTGCTGGAAGTCCTAGCATCAGCAATCAGACAACAAAGGGAAATAAAAGGCATCAGAATTGGCAAAGAAGAAGTCAAACATTCACTTTTCACAAATGGTATGATACTCTACATGGAAACGCAGATCGACTCCACCAGAAGCCTTCTAGAACTGACCAATGAATTCAGTAATGTTGCAGGGTACAAAATCAATGTATAGAAATTGGTTGCATTCCTATACATCAATAATGAAGCAGCGGAAAGAAAAATCAAGAAACTAATCCCATTCACATTTGCACAAAAAAACATAAAATACCTAGGAATAAACCTAACCAAGTATGTAAAAGACCTATATGAGGAAAACTATAGAAGACTTATGAAGGAAATTACAGAAGACACCAAGAAATGAAAAACATTCCTGTTCATGGATAGGAAGAATAAACATTATGAAAATGTCATTACTACCCAAAGCAATCTACACAAAGCAATCCCAATCAAAATTGCATCAGCGTTCTTCTCAAAGCTAGAACAAACTATCTTAAAATGTGTATGGAACCACAAAAGACCTCGAATAGCCAAAGTAATATTGAAGACGAAAACCAGAATGGGAGGCATCACAATCCCAGACGTTAGCCTCTACTACAAAGCTGTCATCATCAAGACAGTATGGTATTGGCTCAAAAACAGACACATAGACCCATGGAATAGAACAGAGAACCCATAACTGGGCCCACAAATGTACAGCCAATTAATTTTTGACAAAGCAGGAAAGAGTATCCAATGGAAAAATGACTGCCTCTTTAGCAGGTGGTGCTGGGAGAACTGGACAGCAACATGCAGAAGAATGAAGCTAGACCACTTTCTTACACCATACACAAAAATAAACTCAAAATGGCTGAAGGACCTGAATGTGAGACAGGACACCATCAAAACACATAAGAAGAAAGTAGGAAACAGCCTCCTTGACCTCAACCACAGCAATTTCCTAGTTGACACATCCCCAAAGGTAGGGGAATCCAGAGCAAAACGGAACTCTTGGGACCTCATCAAGAGAAAAAGCTTCTGCACTGCAAAGGAAACAATCAAGGAAACTAAGAGGCAACTGACAGAATGGGAAAAGATAGTTGCAAATGACATATCAGACAAAGGGCTAGTATCCAAAATCTACAAGGAACTCACCAGACTCCACACCCAAAAAACAAATAACCCAGTGAAGAAATGGGCAGAAGACATACACAGACACTTCTCCAAAGAGGACATCCAGATGGCCAACAGGCACATGAAATGATGCTCAGCATCACTCATCATCAGGGAAACACCAATCAAAACCACACTGAGATACCACCCCACACCAGTCAGAGTGGCTAAAATGAACAAATCAAGAGACTATAGATGCTGGCAAGGATGTGGAGAAATGGGCACCCTCCTACACTCTTGGTGGCAATGTAAACTGGTGCAGCCACCCTGGTAAACAGTATGGAGGTTCCTCAAAAAACTGTCAATAGACCTCCCCTATGACCCAGCAATAGCACTGCTAGGGATTTATCCAAGGGACACAGAAGTGCTTATGCATAAAGGCACATGTACTCCAATGTTCATAGCAGCACTGTCAACAATAGCCAAATCATGGAAAGAGCCTAAATGTCCATCACCTGATGAATGGATCAAGAAGATGTGGTATATATACACAATGAAGTATTACATGGTAATCAGAAAGAATTTAATATGGCCATTTGTAGCAAAGTGGATGGACCTCGAGTGTGTCATGCTAAGAGAATAAGTCAGGTGGAGAAGGACAGATACCATGTTTGCACTCATCGGTCTAACAGGAGAAACCTAATGGAGGATGATGGGGAGGGGAAGGGGAAAAGAGTGTTTGAGAGAGGGAGGCAAAATCTGAAAGAGTATTGAATACTGAAAGTGAACCGAGTGTTGAAGGGGGAGAGGGAGAGGGAAGGGAGGTGGTGGTAATGGAGGAGGGCATTTGTGGGGAAGAGCACTGGATGTAATATGGAAACCAATTTGATAACAAACTATTTATAAAAAAAAAAAAGAAAAGAAGCATCTTAGTTACAGAGATGATAGAATGCATTATGAGTGAATAGTTTACATTCAGGCTCTGGTCTCCTCGTATTTATGCTATCATGTGAGCAGGAAATAAAATTATAACTTACTTAAACCTCTCTATGTTGGGCTTTTTCTGCTATCCAGCTTAGCCTGCAGCTTAGTGAGATTTTGTCAAGTGACAAGTAAGCTTGGGCTGTCCAGTCTTTTAAGTAAGACCTCTACAAAATTTCAGTTCCACTATAGGTGCTACTGGCTACTAGATGAAAAGAGGAGATTAAGAGCATGAACGTGTGGATAAAGTCTTTTACTTCAGACCTACAGCTTAGCAATATAGAAGAAGCACTGAGTTCCAGCTTATCTGCATTCCAGGACCTGTTCCAGATTTGCTGGAATTAGGTGACCTTAGATAAGTCCTTTTCTCAGAATTTCAGTATCTTCCTTATTGGTAAAATGATCCAGAGTCTCTGAATGTGTGATGTCTTATTTTCTGAAGCCTTACCTTTCCTTTTCAGACTGGTTGTGCCATTCCAGTTCCCAGCTCCTGTCAGGGCAATAGTCCCACTCCACTTCTTCTGCCATGATGTAGTAGGTTCTTGCAGCTTGGTATCGATGGTGATGGTCAGGTTGGCGGCCAGGACACTGGGTGACATTATAGATTGCCTTCATTCCTGATTCTCTATGGCTGCCTTCCCCACAGTAAATCTCAAATATCCCTAAGGAAAGGACAGAGAGCAAAATCTGAATATAAATATCCCTGCATAGTGCCTGGGGGATTTCCTGCCTCTCTCTAGGCATACTGTGGGGAGTGTGTAGTTTCAGATAAGGTTCTTCAATTCATTGGATAAAAGATTATTATAAGTTTTTAGAGTTTATTTTTTTATTTTTTTGTTTTTTTAATTTATAATAGTTTATTGTCAAATTGGTTTCCATATTACAGCCAGTGCTTCTCCCCACAAGTGTACCCCTCCATGACCATCACCCCCTCCCCCTCCCCCTTCAGTCCTTGGTTCGTTTTCACTTCTCCAAAGAGGCCATCCAGATGGCCAACAAGCACATGAAACGATGCTCAGTGTCACTCATCATCAGGGAAATACAAATCAAAACCACACTGAGATCCCACCTCACACCAGTCAGAGTGGCTAAAATGAACAAATCGAGAGACTATAGATGCTGGCGAGGAATTGGAGAAACGGGCACCCTCCTACACTGTTGGTGGGAATGTAAACTGGTGCAGTCACTCTGGAAAACAGTATGGAGTTTATTTATTTTTGAGAGAGGGGAGAGAGAGAGAGAGAGAGAGAGAGAGAGAGAGAGAGAACAAGCAGGGCAGAGGCAGAGAGAGAGAGAGGGAGACACAGAATCCAAAACATGTCTTGCACTCATAGGTCTAACAGGAGAAGCCTAACAGAGGACCATAGGGAGGGGAAGGGGGAAAGAGAGTTGGGGAGAGAGAGGGATGTAAATCATGAGAATACTATTGAATACTGAAAATGAACTGAGGGCTGAAGGGGGAGTAGGAGGGGGAAGTGGGTGATGGTAATGGAGGAGGGCACTTGTGGGGAAGAGCATTGGGTTTTATATGGAAACCAATTTGACAATAAACTATTTTAAAAAAAAAAGAATCCAAAACCTGTTCCAGGCTCAGAGCACTATGCGAGGCTTTAACCCAAGCACCTGAGCCATCCAGGCACCCAATACATTATTGTAAGTTTATTGAGAGCAATGAGCACAGAAGTTAATAGCTCTGGCTGCAAAGCTAACATTGTTTAGGTTTAAAACTAAACTCTGCCCCCAAGATATCCAACTTTTCTCTGTTAGAACAGGGCTTTCCCAGTTTTAGCACTGAAAGTCCCATCTCTCTGTGAAAACTCCTCAGTTCTGAGTAAAGTGGGATAGTTGATCACCCTATATGACATTTATCAGCTATATAACCTTGAAGTAATTTAAGCCTCTGTATGTTTCAGAGGTACAATGGGAGTCATTATACTTATTACACTGGGCTGTTATAGAATTAAGCATAATGATATGTACACATTGCTTAGCATAATGCGTAGTAAATTTTAATAAGTAAAATTATAAAAAAGTAAATAAAACCATAATAATTATTATTCAAAAAAATGCATTGGCCAGTTTTCTCTCTCATCTCAAATACCTAAGAAATAAAGGTGGACTTTAATAGATACTATAAAAATCAAAAAACAAAAATCAAAACAAAACAACTACAGGGATGCTTATATCAGAGGACTTTGGAATGGCCTCAGGATTTTACAACAAAAGGTTTGGATATCAGTCTTAAATGTCAGAGTTGTGGAGCTGCATGGAACTGATATCAAGCTCCAGTCTTTCTATGTCAAGAACGTTACGGCTTTTAGAATGTTGATCAGAAGTTGAATTTCTTAGAACATTTTTTTCATCATTCCTTCCCTTACTCCCCACTGCCTATCCCATCACTACAAACTCTTTCCTCTGGCTTTTAAAGGCTTGTATGAGCTGACTCCAGACTATGATTCAGTCCCAAATGCAACCAGTTATCCAACTAAATCTGTCCCTGACTTCCCTTATCACATATCATATTTCTATCTTGGAATTTTCCCTCATGTTATTATTCCTTCCTAGAATGTACCTGCCCATCCCTCCCACAAATATCTAAGAGATCTCACTCATTTTTCAAGACCAACTCATATTTCATTTCTTCCAGAAAACTCTCCATAACTGTTCTGGCCCACAATGACCTCTACATTCTTGGCCTCTCTATTTTTAACTCATTTTACATTTAAACCATATAGTTAAGGACTAAGTGCTCTTCTCTTTACAAAACATTCCTTTCCACTCATTTATAGACTTCTTGAAAGAATCTATTATTTTCTTTCCACAACTACTTCCCAACTCTTCTATGTCCCCTACCTTCCCACATCTATTTCATCAGTGAATCCTATCAGCTATTTCTTTAAAATTACCCTTCCATTTTCACTGTCACTCCCCTAGTCAAAGCCACCATAATCTTTCACATGGAAAATTTCAACAGTATTCCAAATGTCTTCTCTGCTTCTTCCTCTTCCTTCTTCAACAATTCCTAACACAGGATTCAAGGTCCTCTTTAACAAATATGATTCAGAACACATTGCTCCCATGCTTTGAATGTATGTTTCATACTCAGAATACAATCCAACCTCTTAACTATAGTCTACAAGACCCTACATAATATGAATCTTGCTAACCTGATATGTCAATCACTTTCCTAGCTTACCACAATCTAACTTTATTGACCTTTCTGACCCTTGGAAATCCATGCTTATTCCAATCTTAGGTTTTTTGCACTTGCTTATCCCTCTTTTTGAAATATTCTGCTCAGAAAATTTTATATAGCTCTTTCCTCCTCATTATTTAAGCCTTAGCTTAAATATCACATTCTCAAAGAGGCTTTTCTGATCATTCTGTCTACAGGAATGATGCTCCTAATATTTTATCACATCACTGTATTTTATTTCCTTCATGACATATATTACAACCTACATTTATTTTATTGTTTTATGTATATTTTGATGTGTTTATTGTGGATCTTACCTGAGAATAAGAATCATTCTGTATTTTACCTTTATTCCCCTGGGTTAATGCATTGAAAGTATGTAATAAATATGTTTTGAGTGAATGAATGTATGTACAAGTGAATGTTTATGTACGCTGCCCAAAAATCATTGATCAGGGTTTGGTGTGGAAAAGAAAGTCTGATGATCACTGATGGGGATGAAAACAAACAGAATACATTCTGGGAAGCCATGTGACTTTGTACTGGCACATCATCTAAATATTTTTCATATGGACATTGTTATCCAAGCCATTTTTTCAACACTTTTCTGTCCTTGGAATCTGAGCCTCCTCCTAACTCTTTGACCAATTACTTTCTGGTTCCTTACATGGACTTCTCTTCTCATTCTTACCTCTTATTTTTTAAAGTAGTTTATAGTAAAATTAGTTTCCATACAACACCCAGTACTCTTCCCTACAAGTGCCCTCCTCCATCACCACCACATCTTTCAACCATTTCAACCCTCAGTTCATTCTCAGTATTCAATAGTCTCTCAAGTTTTGCGTCCCTCTCTCTCTCCCCATCTCTCTTTCTCTCTTCCCCTCCCCCTGGTCCGCCATTAGGTTCCTCCTGTTCTCCTGTTAGACCTATGAGTGCAAACATATTGTATCTGTCTTTTCCTGCCTGACTTATTTCACTTAGCATGACACCCTCGAGGTCTATCCACTTTCCTACAAATGGCCAGATGTCATTCTGTCTCATTGCATGTAATACTCCATTGTATATATATATCACTTCTTCTTGATCCACTCATCAGGTGATGGACATTTAGGCTCTTTCCATAATTTGGCTATTGTTGACAGTGCTGCTATGAATATTGGGTTACATATGCATCAGCACTTCTGTATCCCTTGGGTAAATCCCTAGCAGTGCTATTGCTGGGTCATAAGGGAGTTCTATGGATAGGTTTTGAGGAACCTCCACACTGTTTTCCAGAGCAGTGCACCAGTTTACATTCCCACCAACAGTGTAGGAGGGTGCCTGTCTCTCCACATCCTTGCCAGCATCTATAGTCTCTTGATTTGTTCATTTTAGCCACTCTGACTGGCGTGAGGTGGTATCTCGGTGTGGTTTTGATTGATGTTTCCCTGATGATGAGTGATGCTGAGCATCATTTCATGTGCCTGTAGGCCATCTGGATGTCCTCTTTGGAGAAGTGTCTGTTTATGTCTTCTGCCCATTTCTTCACTGGGTTATTTGTTTTTTGGGTGTGGAGTTTCTGAGTTACTTGTAGATTTTGGATACTAGCCCTTTATCTGATATGTCATTTGCAACTATTTTTTCTGACTATTCTGTCAGTTGCCTATTAGTTTTCTTGATTGTTTTCTTTGCAGTGCAGAAGCTTTTTATCTTGATGAGGTCCGAAGTGTTCAGTTTTGCTTTCATTTCCCTAGCCTTAGGGGATTTGTCAAATAGGTAATTGATGCCGTTGAGGACAAGGAGGTTGTTTCTTACTTCCTCCTCGAGGGTTTTAATGGTTTCCTGTCTCACATTCAGGTCCTTCAGCCATTTAGAGTTGATTTTTGTGAATGGTGTAAGAAAGTGGTCTAGCTTCATTCTTCTTCATGTTGCTGTGTTGTTCTCCCAGCACCACCTGCTAGAGAGGCAGTCTTTTGTCCATCAGATACTCTTTCCGGCTTTGTCAAAAATTAATTGGCCATACATTTGTGGGCTCAGTTCTGGGTTCTCTATTCTATTCCATTGGTCTATGTGTCTGTGTGTGTATGTGTGTGTGTGTGTGTGTGTGTGTGTGTGTGTGTGTGTGTGTGTTTTACCATTTCCATACTGTCTTGATGATGACAGCTTTGTAGTAAAGGCTAACGTCTGGGATAGTGGTGCCTCCCGTTTTGGTTTTTTCCTTCAATATTACTTTGGCTATTCAGGGTCTTTTGTGGTTCCATACGAATTTGAGGATAGTTTGTTCTGGCTTTGAGAATGTTGGTGCAATTTTGATGGGGATTGCATTGAATGTGTAGATTGCTTTGCGTAGTAATGACATTTTCACAATGTTTATTCTTCCAATCCATGAACAGGGAATGTTTTTCCATTTCTTAGTGTCTTCTTCAATCTTTTTCATAAGTTTTCTATAGTTTTTATCATATAGGTCTTTTACATCCTTGGTTAGGTTGACTCCTAGGTATTTGATGGCTTTTCGTGCAATCGTGAATGGGATCAGTTTCTTGATTTCTCTTTTGGCTGCTTCATTTTTGGTGTATAGAAATGCAACTTATTTCTGTACATTGATTTTGTACCCTGCAACTTTACTGAATTTATTGATCAGTTCTAGAAGTCTTCTGGTGGAGTCGATCTGCTTTTCCATGGAGAATATCATGTCATCTGCGAAAAGTGAAAGTTTGGCTTCTTCTTTGCCAATTCTGAGGCCTTTTATTTCCCTTTGTTGTCTGATTGCTGATGCTGAGACTTCCAGCACTATGTTAAACAGCAGTGGTGAGAGTGGACACCCCTGTCGTGTTCCTGACCTCAGTCAGTAAGCTCTCAGTTTTTCCCCATTGAGGATGATATTGGCTGCTTTTATAATGTTTAGGTAGTTCCTTATATTCCTACTTTCTCAAAGGTTTTTATTAGGAAAGGGTGCTGTATTTTGTCAAATGCCTTACTGCATCTATTGACAGGATCATATGGTTTTTATCCTTTCTTTTGTTAAGTGATGGATCACATTGATGGTTTTACGGATATTGAACCATCCCTGTAACCCAGGAATGAATCCCACTGGATCATGATGGATAATTCTTTTTATATGTCTTTGAATTTGATTTGCTAGTATCTTGTTGAGTATTTTTGCATCTGTGTTCATTAAGGATATTGGTCTGTAGTTCTCTTTTTTGCCTGGGTCTCTGGTTTGGGTGTCCAGGTGATGCTGGCTTCATAGAATGAGTTTGGAAGTTTTCCTTCTATTTCTATTTTTTGGAATAGTTTGAGAAAAATGGGTACGAGCTCTGCTTTAAATGCCTGGTAGAATTCCTCTGGGAAGCCATCTGGCCCTGGGCTCTTATTCGTTGGGAGATTTTTGATAACAGATATGATTTCTTCACTGGTCTATTCATGCTTTTTATCTCTTCCCGTTTGAATTTTGGCAGTACCCATGCATTTAGGAATTTTTCCATTTCTTCTAGGTTGTCCAGTTTCTTGTCATATATTTTTCATAGTAAACTCTGATGATTGCTTGTATTTCTAAGGGATTTGTTGCAATGGATCCTTTTTCATTCATGATTTTGTCTATCTGGTTGCTCTGTCTGTTCTTTCTGAGGAGCCTGGCTAGAGGTTTATCAATTTGGTTTATTTTATCAAAGAACCAACTCTTGGTTTCATTGATGTGCTCGTTTTTTTTTTTTTTTTTTGGATTCTATGTTGTTTATTTCAGCCCTGATCTTTATTATTTCTTTTCTTCTGCTGGGTTTGGGGTGCTCTTGCTGATTCCCTTCTAATTCCAGTAGGTGCTCTGTTAAATTTTGAATTTGCACTTTTTCTAGTTTTTTGAGATTGGCCTGGATTGCAATATACTTTCCTCTTAGGACTGCCTTTGCTGCATCCTAGAGATTTTGGATTGTTGTATTTTTGTTTTCATTTGTTTCCATATATTTTTTAATTTCTTCTCTAATTGCCTGATTAGCCCAATCATTCTTCAGTAGGGTGGTTTTTTACCTCTACATTATTGGAGGTTTTCCAGACCTTTTCCTGGGATTGATTTCAAGTTTCATACCATTGTGATCTGAAAGTGTGCATGGTATGATCTCTAGTCGTTTATACTTATGGTGGGCTGTTTTATGCCCCAGTATGTGATCTATCTTGGAGAATGTGCCATGTGCACTCGAAAAGAAGGTGAAATTCCTAGCTTCAGGATGCATAGTTCTCAATATATCTATCAATTTCATCTGTTCCAATGTTTCGGTTAGGTCCATTGCTTCTTTAGTGATTTTCCATCTGGTTGATCTATCCATTGCTGTCAGTGGAGTATTAAAGTCCCCTGCAATTAGCACATTCTTATCAATAAGATTGTTTCTGTCTGTGATTAATTGTTTTATGTATTTGGGTGCTCCTGAATTTGGTACATAGATATTTATAATTGTGAACTCTTCCTGATGGAGAGATCATGTAATTATTATTAAATGTCCTTCTTCATCTTTTGTTACTGCCTTTAAAGTCCAGTTAGTCTGGTATAAGGATGGCTACTCCAGCTTTCTTTTGGCTTCCAGTTGCATGATAGATATTCCTCCATCTCTTTACTTTCAACCTGAAGGTATCTTCATGTCGAAAATGAGTCTCTTGTCAACAGCAAATAGATGGATTTTTTTTTTGTTATCTATTCTGCTACCCAGGTCCTTTGATTGGAGCATTTAGTCCATTTACATTCAGTGTTATTATTGAAAAATGTGGGTTTAGAGTCATTGTGTTCTCCATAGATTTCAAGTTTATAGTGATGTCTCTGGCACCTTTTATTCTTTGCAACATTCCCCTCATAGATTCTCTCTTAGGATTTCTTGTAGGGTTGGTTTTGTGGTCATGAATTCTCTCAATTTTTGTTTCTTTGGGAACACTTTTATCTCTCCTTCTATTTTGAATGAGAAACTTGCTGGATAAAGGATTCTTAGCTGCATGTTTTTTCTGTTCATCACATTGAAGATTTCCTGCCATTCCTTCCTGGCCTGCCAAGTTTCATTCGATAGGTCTGTAACCACTCTGATAGGTTTCCCTTTGTATGTGAGGGCCCTTTTATCCCTAGCTGCTTTCAGAATTCTCTCTTTACCTTTATATTTTGCCAGTTTTACTATGATATATCGTGCCGAAGGTCAATTCAAATTACGCCTTTGGGGAGTTCTTTGTGCCTCCTGAATTTGAATGTCTACTTCTTTCACCAGATTTGGGAAATTCTCATTTATAATTTGGTCTAGATCCCTTCTGGACCTTTCTCTCTGTCTTCCTCTTCAGGAATTCCTATGATACGAATATTGTTCCATTTGATTGTAACACTCAGGTCTCGATTTCTCCTTTCCTGCTCCTGGATCAATTTCTCTCCTTTTTTCAGCTTCCCCTTTTGCTATAACTATATCTTCTAATTCACCTATTCTTCTCTCTGCCTCGTCAATCCTTGAGGTGGCTGCCTCCATTTTGTTATTCACCTCATTTATAGCCTTTTTTTAAACTCATCACACCTGTTTTCAAAGTGCCTAGTCATTGTCTCAGTTGCTTTTTTGATGCTTTTTTCAACCCCAGCGATTAATTTTATAACAAGTTCAAGTTTTTAAAATTCTTGATCTGGTATGTTGTCTAGATCCGCCTTGAGCATTTCTGTGGCTGTAACTTCCTGGAGGTTCTTCAGGGGAGAGTTCCTTCGTTTTGTCATTTTTTCTAGTTTTCTGTCTCTTGTCAGCTTTAAAAAGCTCGTTGTCCACTGTGCACCTATTAATATTTCTCTGTTAAAGGAGGCTTATTGACTGTCCAGGGCCTGTAATTTCAGGAAATATTCATTTAATGGTGTCTCTAAGTTTCTCTTGTTGTGCCTTTCAATATTTCATTTTTCTACTCAGCAATAATTGGGACTCGCCATCATGCACACTTTGGCTTGTTTCTTGGTGTAGCCCTAAGAAGGAAAACAGACAGACAAACACAGAGGGAACAGGAGCACACAAATGCACAGACAAATCAAACAAACAAATTACAAGATGGAAAGGAAAGAAAGAAAAAGGAGAAAGAGAAGAAAAGAAGAGAAGGAAAACAATAATAAAGGGGGTCAGAGACAACAAGGACAATGAAAAGTCTAAAAGTGTATGACCAGTTGAGGGGAGAGATAAGGATGAGATACAGGAGAATATATCTGGATTGCAAGAAAGAAAAAAAAAGAGGGAGAGAGGAGAAAGGAAAATAAGGAGTAAAAATTTAAAAAAATTACATAGAAAAGATAATAATAATAAGTTAGTACAAATAAAAAGAAAAAGGAAGAAAAAAGAAAAAAAGATGCAGCAGCTCCCTTTTGCAGATAGGCATGGTTTGGTGTGGTAGGTCTTGGAGGCTGCTCTCAGGGGCTCAGCCTTTGTGTCTGCAGAGAGTAGAATGGCAGCATGCCAAGCTCCGCTGGAACTACGCACTTTAGGCCACTCTAATGAGTACGATCTCCTTGTGGTGCAGCGGAGCCAAGTTGTATTTTCCAGGCCTGCCTCAGTTCAAAGTCCTAGTCCATGCACTTTTATGCTGCCACAGATGAGATGTACTTGCTTTGGTGGTTGTCTTCTTAGGGAGAGGGATCAGTTTCTTTTGGCTCAGGCAGGGATTTTGGCAGCTGCTGCCTGAGGCGATGTGTGCTGCCTGAGGCGAGGTGCACCCTATGAAGTGTAGTGCATGCCCTCACAGACATGCTGCAGACTCCCAGCCCTCAGTCGGGATCATGGTCGCCTAGGGGGAGTGATGAGTTTCTCTTCGGGCCAGCTGGAATTTGTGCTGCTGCTGCCTGAGGCACCAGGTGCTGCTGGAAGTGAGCTGTGAGCTCCTGCAGCCAAAGGGCAAGCCCCAGTCTCCACCGTCGCCAACTCCCTGCTGGGATCGAGTTGGGGTGGTGGCTATTTTTTCCCCTGTTGGCACTGGGGATTTGGGATTCCTGTGGCCAATGCTGGAGGCGAGATGCGCCATGAAAATGAGGCACGTGCTCCCGCTCCTGCAGCCAAGATCGAAGTGAGCACCCCTGGGGCCGCCATCGGGGCCACTGACTCCCCGCCAGGATGGCACAGGGCTGGAAGCTGTTCTTTCCCTTGTGCCACCTGGGTTCGGGATTCACGCTGCCCAGCAGTTATATATGGAGTGAGAGTTTCTCTCTCCAAGTGCGGTTAAACATTCTTTATCTCTTCCTCAGAGATAGTACTATGAGCGTGTTCAGTTTCTCTGTATCTTCTGTTTGTCTCTCGGGCTCCACGCACTTGCCCAGTGTTGGGCTGGGGCTCCCACCTCCCCTTCCCGTCTTGGGCTGGCCCGTTTTCCAATCTCCCCAGTTCGCACTCACTCACTCAGGTATCTTTGAGGTTGTCTTCTTTATGGAGTCTGTATTTTCTCCTTCCGCTCTTGCAGATGGGAGTAATGTCCTTCTCAGTTTGATAGATGGGGCAAATGAAATTTACAGAGTTCCCTTCCTCTCCGCCATCTTGGCTCCTCCTCATTCTTATCTCTTAAATGTTAATTTCTGCTTTAAGTTTTATTTTCTATCACTTTACAGGCTTATAGACATGAACTATGAGAACTTTCAAATTTGCTCTAGCCTGGACTTCATTTCGAAGCTTTATATTTCTACCCATAACTACCTACTGTGAAATCCACACCACCTGTATTCACCAGGAACTGAACACTCTACATGCCTTAAAATGAGTACTTTCTACCCAAACTTTATTATCCTGCCCTTGTTTCTGTATTTTCTTATTTGGTTAATTGTGTCACCATACATATAATACATAAGCTAGAAAACCTCGAGCATCTTTTATTCTTGCTCGGCACCTCAGAAAAGTTCTGTAATTTTGCTCTCAAATGTCCTTTGACTATATCGCTTCTTTCCATATTGCTTCTAATCATTGGTAGCCTCTCATCACCTCTTGAAGTAGCCTCCTACTTTACATCCCCTTAAGCCTTATTTCTCAGTATTCCTTTACAGGGCTTCTAGTAGCATTTTTGTATGGGATTATTCTTCATTGTTTAAGACTGTCTTACATATTGCAGAAAGTTTTAGCATCTCTGACTCCCACTATCTAAATAATAGTATGATTCCCTCCATATCCCCTGTCATTGTGACAACTAAAAGTACTTCCACACATTTCCAAACACTTTTTAGCATAATGACTTGAGTTGAGCGTCACTGAATAAAATCATTTTATGTAACCTTCTTCAGGCAGATGCTTCTTCCCATTCACTATCAAAAGCTTCTTTCTGCCTATAATAATTCACTCTTCACCACCCATCCATCCCCTTTCCTTGCTGGGTGACAGTTTACTTATACTTGAACGATCAGTTTGAATGCCTGAATCTCTAGGAAGGCTTTACTCCACATGTCAGAAAGAATTTGTTATAGTTTGCTGTATATTACCATAGTTCTTGACACAATGGTGTCATCATCTCCTTTCCACATTAAGTATGAGCTGCTAATTCATCTTCACATCCCTAGTATCTAGACCAGTAAGTAGAAGAAAACATGTTAATTATGCTTTGTGAAAATTTAATTTTAAAATAAAAGAAAATAAGATGTGAAGAATAAAAATGAAGGGAACAAAGAAAGGAAGACAGAGAGAAAGAAAAGATACAGATTAAAGGAAATGGGATAAAGAAGAAAACAGGAAGAAGGGAAAAGAAAAAAGTAAAACAGAAAGAAAGACCAAGAAATAAAAAAGGAGGGAATGGAAGGGAAGGGAAGCCAAAAAAGGAGGGAAAAACAAAGGAAGAAAGAAAAGGAGTAAAAAGGAGAAAATAAAGGGAAGGGAAGGAAAAAAGAGAAAGAGAAAAGAAAAAGAGTTAAAAATAATAGAAGAAGAAACTGAAAAATAAGAAAAGACAGAAAGTATGATACATAAAACTAAATGGAAGTGAAAGAAAGAAAGAATGAACAAATTAAGAGGGATAAGAAATGAGACATAAAAAGACATTAGAAAGGAAACAATAAAATTAAAAGACAGCCATCAGAATGGGAGAAGATATTTGCAAATGACATCTGATAAAGAGTTAGTAGCCAATATCTTATAAAGAACTTATCAAAATCAAACACCCCCAAATAAATAATCCAGTTAAGAAATGGCCAGAAGACATGAACAGACATTTTCCCAAAAACAATATCCAGATGGCTAACGGACACATGAAAAGATGCTCAACATCACTCATCATCGGGGAAATACAAATCAAAACCACAATGAGATACCATCACACACCTGTCAGAATGACTAAAATTAACAACACCAGAAACTACAGATGTTGGTGAGGATGGGGAGAAAGGGGAACCCTCTTGCACCATTGGTAGGAATGCAAAGTGGTGCAGCCACTCTGGAAAACAGTCTGGAAGTTACTCATAAAGTTAGAAATAGAACTATCCTATGACCCAGCAATTACACTACTAAGTATTTACCCAAAGGATACAAAAAATACAGACTCAAAGGGGCACAAGCACCCCGATGTTCACAGCAGCATTATCAACAATAGTCAAACTATAGAAAGAGCCCAGTATCATAAGTTATATTGGAAGAGCTGATGTATGCTAGATAATATTTTAAATACAATTGTCCATTTGTATTAAATGTAATGTAAACTTATTAAAATTTAAAGCAAAGTGGATGGACCTCAAGGATGTCATGCTAAGCGAAAAAGTCGGGTGAAGAAGGACAGATACCATAGGTTTGCACTCATAGGTCTAACAGGAGAACAAGAGAAACCTAATGGAGGACCATGGGGAGGGGAAGGGGGAAAGAGAGTTGGGGAGAGAGAGGGACGCAAAATCTTAGAGACTACTGAATACTGAAAATGAACCGAGGGTTGAAAGGGGAGGGGGAAGGGGAAGGGAGGTAGTAGTGATGGAGGAGGGCACTTGTGGGAAGAGCACTGGTGTTATACGGAAACCAATTTGACAATAAACTATTTAAAAAATAAATAAAGTAAATTAAAAAGGATTAAAAATCACTAATAAACCCACAGGAATCAAACACCCTGAACCTTCTGCTGTATTTTCTCTAGAGATTTGTTTTTCTAGTTTGTTAAATATAACTGTAAGCCTCCAGTACACAAAATGTTGAATCTTCATGATGTTGTGTTTAAGGCATCTGCAAAGCTGCTTAATTACATATATATATTTACCAATTCCCATTGATACTCCTTCCTCTAGAATTCCAAAGCCAAATTCTGGTGCTGTCTTTTCCATTAACTCAGTATTTTTGTCTTGTGTTTGGAGAGCTACTCCCAATGGTCTCTCTCAGTCTTCACTGGAGATCAAGCCCCCAGGGAAAGAATGAAGGAGATTTCAGATTCAAGAGATCATCTAGGAGTAAGAATCAATAGAGCTTGATGGAGGAAGGGCAAGACAGCAAAAAAATAATAAAGCCAAGATATTTAACCTGAGTAAATAATCATCCTCCTCCATCCAGGTCTCTGTCTTTTCCTCTCATTAGTAAAGTAACTAGAGATTATCTCAAAATTGTTCTACCACTAATATCATCATCATCATCATCATCATCATCATCATCATCATCTAGTAATAGATTGTTATCTATTACTCATGCATTCTTGATATAGATAAAAGAGTTTGAAAGGTCTGAAAAATGCAAAGGTAAAAAGAGCCTGGGCTTTTGTTAATAATTAAGGAATCTTGACTCTTTTAAGTCTTTAATAAACCCATTCACTCCCTCTCCCCCCATATCACCAATTAGAATGTTTTTAAACCATCAACAGCAACTTTCCTTGGACCTCCTTTTGTGTGGTACAAAAATAATTTTATTTATCCAAAGTAAGAGTAAGCATGGGGAGACATAAAGACTCGGTTGGGGAGCCTGGCTAATTTAGGAAACATAAAGACTTGGCTGGGGAGCTTGGCAGGAAGGAGAGTAAACCTAGGGTTTGGTTTGGGGTTCGAGGCTAGAAAGGAGTTTCTTTTTTTATTCCCCTTCCTCTTTTGCTTCTTCTCTGACTTCTCTGCCTGTCTTCCTTCCTTCCTCCCTTCTTTCCTTCCTGGAAAGTCTTTCTCATTGAGAAGTTTCCCACCCTAGGCTTTACTACAAACATCTGTGTCTGTTGTTTTTTTCATCTGCATAAACCATTGTTTCTAATTTGCTAGCAACAACTCTCCTTAACCAGGAAAATATCCCAGGTGGATGGACAGATATGAAGTCCCAAGAAGTCTGTGGAGATCAGCTTTATGTCAAATGTTTTTCAAACCTAGTGCCAGACTGAAATCATTAAATTGTCAAGGAGACTAATTTGGTTTAGGATTTTTTTTTTACCAAATACAAATGGAATTTACAGAACTAAAATACAAGTTTAGTGGAGACTGTATGGAATTGACTGATTTTTCTGACAAATGCTATTGCAACGTACCACCTGAAAAAAAAATACTTCTAGAAATTGCAAGGAAAAAGCCCTATTGCATTATAAAATGTCAGACATAGATGGAATTTAAAGAAATATTCTAGTCAATTTTCTTTATGAAAGAAAGTTAGGGAAATGATGGAAAGAGATAGAGAAAGAGGGGAAGGGGAGGGGGATGAACAATGGGAGAGAGAAAGGGAAGGAGAGAAAGGAAAGGAATGGGGGAGGAAAAGGGGAAGATGGGAAAGGACAAAGAGGGAGAGAGGGAGGGTGGTGGGTCAGAGAAAAAAAGAAGGAAGAAATCCTGCCACAGGGTAGGGCTTGATTAGACCAAAATTAAATAGCAAATTAATGAAAGACCTTGGGCTAAAAGTTTTATGTTCTGGTTCCTGGGCTGAAACTGTTACAGCACACCCCACCCCACTCCCACCAGAAGTTTGCACAAATCCTCATAGAATATCAGAGTTAAAAGCACTTACTAGATAGGTACATCTCATGGACCTCCCTCAAAATGCAAGTACTTTATCCACAAAATTTCTACATAGCCATGGGAGTACACAGCCAAGTCCACCCTCTACCTATATGAGTTGCCCTGTTGCCGGGCAGTATCCATTTATCTTTCCTGTTGTTCCAGAAAACAGCTTCCTAAGCTCTTTATTTTTTGCCAACAGCTAAGAAAAAATCCAAATAACCAGAACATAGAGTGCACATTGAGGAGATAGGAGACAAGAGTGTTTTGAAAACTTCCCATGAATTCTCAACTTGTCTTCTTTTCTCTTCACCGACCTCCCTCACCCAGCACCATGCTGACAAAGCCTTTCAGCGTAGGGCCAGCTGTTAAGTCACTTACCAGGGTTGTCAGGCTGCATGATGGCCATGACAAAGGTATGAGGAAAGAGCATGGCTGCACTCTTCCTCATACCCTGAAGCTGCACAGTGTTGCCCTGGAACATGACTCCATGTACATCAGTCTCTGTGCCCAAGCCAAGCAGGTGCCAGGCCACAGTGTCACCCTTGCACATGTCCAGTCTGGGCAGGTTAGAGAACAGAAACCCATTAATAGCTGAAAAACAAAAACACAAGACAAAACAGGAGGATGAAAACAGATTCCTCAGGCACTGGCCAGCAGCATAGCATCAGTTCTGTACTATGGTTTCCCACAATTTTAAATTTAAGATTAATCCTCAACTCCTCTGCCTTCTTGTCTAAGGCACTTTAGTTCTACTTACAAAGATCTGCCTCTTTGGGATAAGGGCCCAACTGTCGTTTCTGAACTCACCCTCTTCCCCTCCTATACCATACTTCACATTCTTGCAAAACTGAAATTCTTTCCACTACCACAACTCTTTCACACACACACACACACACACACACACACACACACAAGGATACCAGCCTCTACTATTCCCACTCTCTTGAAACTCTCTTCTGTGGCACCACACTTTCCTGGTTTTCTTACAACTTCTCTGATTATTCCTCTTTCATCTTGTCCTTTTTTTCATCCCTCCATAAAGTATTGGGGTTCCCTCAAGCTTCCATATTCATGTTTCAATCTGTCTATTTTTCACTTCACGGTTACTGCCCAATATCTGGATCTCATCATTTATGGCCTGAACTCCTGCAAAAACCCTCTCCATGGTGCCCTTGCCTTCAGTATTTCCTCCTACCCTATCTCACACAGAGCCACACACTATTCCTGGGAGCTCTATTTGTCTCTGTATCCTCAAGGTCTTAAACATGCTAGGTGCTTACAAAACACATGTTGAGTTTTCACATGCCATTCCCTCTGCCTGGAATAAAATTTCCTCTGGTTTCTCTACAACAAACTGCTATTCATTCATTATGCCTCAGCTCAAATGTCACCTCCCCTGTGAAACAGAGTTATTTCTCTCTCTCCCTTCTACTTTCTCATTCTCTCTCATTTCCATGAAATTTTCTCCTTACAAAATTCTTCCATATCACTTATCACAGAGTCCAATTATTTACTTACAAATGTATCTCCCACATTAGATTGACCTAGAAGGAAGCACATTATTTTTTCTGCATTGGTGTGACTGCCCAAGCACCTGACATGTTGTCTGGTACTATTCATGTTCTCCATAAATTCAAACTGAAATGAACTTGGTTCACGGGATTAGTTTATTTATTCCAGCTGATATAACTGGTTGTGAGAACCAAGAGAAACAATCAAAAGACAACACACTCATTCATGAATCCCTCCCTTCTTTCAAACTCCTCTTGAAAATACAGGGAGGCCTGTTTAAAGCTGACCCCTTTTCAATGTCCTCACATCCACTGGAACCACCTTTAGTGAGTAACCCTACTTGTTAATTCCTCAAAATGCTGATGAGAACATTGCTAATCTCCTGATTCTGCTGCCCTTGCCTGCAATGTATAATTGAAAACCTATTTAGCTTTCAAAACCAGCTCAAGTACTCCCTTCTCCCAGGAATTCTTTAATTTTATTGTTCCTCATTAACTTTCTCCTATGAATTACATGTCACTTGGAAGGTATTTCACATAATTTAGCACTTAATTATAATTGATCTTGGATTATTCTATAATTATTTCATGTGTGTAATTAGTCTTATTTCATTGCAAAATACTGGAACCTCTTTGCGAACTTGGGACCATGTCTTCCCATTTATTCACTCACCCACCTACATAACTACTCATTAATTTGATTGTTCACTTGCTCAATAATCATTTACTTTGTATTAGAAAATGTAGACTATACATAACAATAAACAATGCCCACCTTTCAAAAAACTACACTCTAGTTGAAGTCAAAAGCCATGTAACAAATAACTATATAGAACACGCTGTTAAAATAGTCTACTAAAAACCAATAGTGATTCAGAAGAGGGTGTCATTATCCTGGGATTTGGTGATTAAAAAAAATGGTTACATGGATGAAGTAGCTTCTGTGTAAGACCTTAGAGAATTGAAAGAATTTCCACAGGCTAAAGGCAAAATTATAAGGAAAGGCACTTAAACTGAGGGCAAAGCATTGTAAAAGCATGAAGTCAGAAAAATACGAGGTATGTCTATATTGAGAAAAATAGCCCCATTTGGCAGGAGTATGGAGTTGTGGGGTAGGGGTAGTGGTCAATAACGGAGAAGGAGATAAGACTGGAAAGGTATCATCCATTTATTCTCCTCACTCTCTACTGGATGCCTTGTTTGTAATTTTCATTTCATAGCACTTTTTCCAATGTCCCCAATACTGTGTAACACAAGATAGAGCCCAAAAAGGAGCAAATCATAAGATATGTTGTCTTAGATAGAATTCTTCAATCTAGCTCATCTTTTGAGTAGAGTTGACCATGGGATCAGTGCTTTCACAGATGGGACATGATTAAGGTTAGGTTGGGTTTTTACTTATAGCCTCGCAATTGTTTCTCAGGGCAAAAGTACTCCCCATACCATGCATCCGATTGGAGTCTTGGAAGCCTTTGACATCCTCTGAGAGCAGTCGGGGATCCAACATAGCAGTTGCTTGATTGACATTGCTGTACCAACTCTTGTTTTCATCCAACACAGTAAAAAGAAGAAAAAATTCCTTATCCACCCCTTTCTGTAGGTCCATGGAAGAGAACACAGGAAAAAAAAATGACTGGTTTCAGCAGTTGTGAATTGTGCAGCTCCAGATCTAAAAAGCCCTGATTCTTTCTTATTTATTTTTCTAGATACAGAGTCAAGCCCATACCACCTACCTAAGGTTGTAGTTATTGCTACACAGTTTTTCCTCTGGCAATTTCAATTTTTTTAATGTTTATTTATTTTTGAAAGAGAAAGAGACAAAGTGCAAGCAGGGAAGGGGCAGAAATAGAGGGAGACACAGAATTTGAAGCAAGGTCCAGGCTCCAAGCTGTCAGCACAGAGCCCGATGCAGGGTTCAAACCCACACACTGAGCTGAAGTTGGATATTCAGCCAACTGAGCCACCCAGGCACCATTTCTCTGGTAATTTCAAACTGAGGGTGGGAGAACGAGGTCAGAATAAATTGACAAAACTGGAGGGGAGGAATATATGAAAGTGGATAGGGAAGAAGTGCAAAATGGGGATTATGGAGAAATAAAGAGTGTGATAGAAGAGAGCCTGGAGTCACCTGGGGAAAGATGTGAGGAAAAACGGCTTGGAGATCAAGAGAATTCTCTGACGAGAGGGTATTAGAGAATAAAAGGATATAAAATTGTTATTAATGTGCTGTTATTATTAATATCATCATCATCATCATCATCATCATCATCACTATTATTATTACTTCTAACATTTACTTAGGGCTTATTATGTGCCAGACACTGCAATGAAGCTCTGAACATGGATTATTTTAATTAATACTCACAAAACCCAAGATATCTGCTTTTATTGTTAACCTTTACTACAGATGAAGAAGTTGAGGCAAAGGGAGTTTAAGCAACTTGCCCAAGGATAGACAGCTAGAAATGGTGAAGTGGATATGAAGGAACACAAATATTAAAAGATATTTAGCAATTAGGGTCACTCTGGACAGTGACATGCAAAAGAATGAAATTGGACAACTTTCTTACATCATACACAACAATAAATTCAAAATGGATGAAAGGCCTAAATGTGAGACGGAAACCATCAAAATCCTACAGGAGAATACAGACAGCAACCTCTTGACCTCAGCCGCAGCAACTTCTTACTAGACATGTCTCAAGAGGGAAGGGAAGTAAAAACAACAATGAACTATTGGGATCTCATCAGGATAAAAGACTTCTGCACAGTGAAGAGCACAATGAACAAAACTAAAAGGCACCCAACAGAATGGGAGAATGTTTTGCAAATGACATATCTGAAAAAAGGTTAGTATCAAAATTCCATAAAGAACTTATCAAACTCAACACCCAAAAAACAAATAATCCAGTGAAGAAATAGGCAGAAGACACGAATAGACACTTTTCCAAAGAAGACATCCAGATGGCTAACAGACACATGAACAGATGCTCAACATCACTCATCATACGGGACAAACAAATCAAAATCACAAAGAGATACCATCTCACACCTGTCAGAGTGGCTAACATTAACAACTCAGGAAACAGCAGATGTTGGTGAGGATGGGGAGAAAGGGGAACCCTTTTACACCGCTGGTGGAAAGCAAACTGGAGCAGCCACTCTGGGAAACAGTATGGAGTTTTGTCGAAAAATTAAAAATAGAACTACCCTATAACCCAGCTATTGCACTACTAGGTATTTATCTAAAGAATACTAAAATGCTAATGTGAAGGGGCATATGCACCCCAATGTTTATAGTAGTGCTATCAACAATAGCCAAATTATGGAAATAACACAAATGTCCATCAATTGATATGAATAAAGAAGATGTGATATATATAAACAATGGAATACTACTTGGCAACGAAAAGGAATGAAATTTTGCCATTTGCAATAACGTAGATGGAACTAGAATGTAATACTAAGAAAAATAAGTTGGTCAGAAAAAGACAAATATTATATGATTTTACTCATATGTGGAATTTGAGAAACACAACAAATGAACATAGGGGAAAGGAAGGAAAAATATGATAAAAACAGTAAGGTAGGCAAACCATAAGAGACTCTTAAATAGAGAGAAAAAAACTGAGGATTACTGGAGCAGAAGTGGGTGGGAGGATAGGTTAAGTTGGTGATGGACATTAAGAAGGGCACTTGGGATGAGCATTTGGTATCATATTTAGAGTTGAATCACTGGGCTCTATTCCAGAATTCATGACAACACTCTATGTTAACTAACTTTAAGTGTATCCCAATGTTCATAGCAGCACTGTCAACAATAGCAAAATCATGGAAAGAGTCTTAATGTCCATCACCTGATGAATGGATCAAGAAGATGTGGTATATATATATATATACAATGGAGTATTACATAGCAAAGAGGAAGAATGAAATATGGCCATTTGTAAGAAAGTGGATGGACCTTGAGGGTGTCATGCTAAGTGAAATAAGTCAGGCAGAGAAGGATAGATACCATATGTTTGCACTCATAGGTCTAACAGGAGAAACTTAACAGAGTACCAGGGAGAGGGGAAGGGGGAAAGAGAGTTGGGGAGAGAGAGGGACAGAAAACCTGAGAGACTATTGAATACTGAAAATGAATTGAAGATTGAAGGGGGAGGTTGAGGGGGAAGGGTGGTGGTGACAATGGAGGAGGGCACTTGTGGGGAAGAGCACTGGGTGTTGTATGGAAACCAATTTGACAATAAATTATTAAAAAATAAAATACAAAAAATTTCCACTTAAGAAATGAGAAAGACATTTAAAAAATTAAGATCGAGGTTTAGGGGAGACTGAGGTTTAAAAATGAGGAGGTTATTATAGAATAAAAAATAAAAAGGAATAGAGACTAAGAAAGATGTTTGTGAATGAAAGAATAGCATGCAAAGTAGCATGTGGTCGCCAAGTATTCATTTCTAATTAAATAGCTTGTTTTTTTATTCCATTCCCTTATCTCTAGAACACATTTCCATTTTTCATTCCTATGTGGCAGCACACCCTTATCTTCTTCCAAGCAGGCTTTCCAGTCATAAACCTTGGCAATACCTGTTTGCCATCTGCCCCCAAGGCACCAGCCTTGCACACCAATAGGGGCCCCACCAGACCGGAATTCGTATCTCTTATGGGATCTGCAGCAGAGAAGTACATCCACGTGAGACAGGCAGGATCCTGAGCAGCAGGTCCAGCATAGGAGGGGACTGTCCAGCGATATGTTACTTTCTCAAAGGGCTTGGCCACCAAGCCACGGTTGGATGAGCCTGCAGTGAAAAAAAATATGACTATCATATTCATTACAATGAGACTCAACAGCTCCAAAGAATGTGGCAAAAATTATAAACTACAAGTTATTTTTGAGCAGCAGCAATATGCAATATAGAATATTAAAAAGAATCCTAGGTAGGAGTGAAGAGACCAAAGTTAGCTTCTCGTTCTGCCAATAGTTGTTGTGCAAAATGGGGAAATTTAAATTTTGCAAAGTTTCAATTGTCTAAACTCATAAAACTGAAGGATTATTAGGGTTTTTAAAACTTATTGGTCCTCTTTGGTTAGGTTTATTCCTAGGTATCTTTTGTTTTTTGGTGCAGTAAATGGAAAAGATTCATTGATTTCTCTTTCTGTTGCTTCATTATTGGTGTATAAATGCAGAGGATGGCCGTGCAGGTTGGCACAGTATTTTGAGAGCTGCCCACAAGCCAGCCGCACTGCATGCAAGATGGCAGCGCAAGACACCTGGTGCAAACCACCCTCCAGGGAGGTACAGAGCCAAGCCACTGGGCACAGGGAGAGAAATCCGACCCCCTAAGTGGGCTTGCGATCCGGTAGGCCCAGCAGCCCAAAGACCTCAGGTGGAGCCAGGGAAGGGTTGGATCTCCAATCCCCCTGCACAGTCACGACAAGAAAGCTACCTGGCTGCCAGAGGTTATTTTAACTGTGGCATAAACTTGTAAAGTGGGTGGGCTAGGATTTGAAGGCCTAGCGGACCTTGGAAAACGGAAACAATTTGACCCGCCTATGGCACGGGGGGTGGGGGGCGAGGGTTGGACCCAAGAGAGTGGCTGGCAATACATGGTCTGAGAGGGACTTGAGGTGCTGCCATTCTTTCCCCTGCATCCACTAAGGCAGGGCCTCAGAGACCAGGCCCAGAGAACTGACATACACACATCAAACCACGCTCATCCATGCTAGAGACATGGATTCTTCTCTTTGTGCTATTTTTTAATATTGTTTCAATTTTTTCTATCTTAACTATTTTTTATTTTTAAGCTTCCATAATTTTTTCTGTTGTTTTCTCCTCTCTATTTTCCTATTTCATCCTCTCTCTTTTCCCCCTGGAGTGTGGGAAAGACCAACATTTAACACTGCTGTGATTAGATCAACCCTTATCCAGATATTTTTCACTTATTTCATTCTTATCTCTCTCCTCCACAGGTTTTAGGCTCTCAGACTGTCCTTTATCTCTGGCGGTCTCTGTGCCCTTGGGCGTGTGTGTGTGTGTGTGTGTGTGTGTGTGTGGTTGTTGTTGTTTTCTTTCTTTCTTTCTCTTTTCCTGTCCTCTCTTTTCTTTCCTGCTCCCTTTTTTCCCTTCCCATTTGGTTAGCTTGTTTACCGGATCTGTCAGTGCATTTGCATGCTTGTGTTCCCTGTGTGTTTGTCTGTTTTCCTTTTCAGGCTACCTCAGAAAACAGGCCAGAGCACACATAGTGGAAAGTCTTAAATATCACTGAGTAAGGGAATATATTAATCACAAGCACAGCAAGAGAAACTGAGAGACACCATTAAAAGAACATCTCCTGAAACGACAGGACTGGACAGTGAAAGAGCCTCCTTTAATAGAGCCATATTAACAGGCGTTCAGTGCAAAAAGAGCTTTTAAAACTGATAAGAGACACAAAGCTAGCCAAAATGATGAAACAAAAGAACTCTCCTCTAAAGAAACTCCAGAAAGAAATTACAGTGACAGAACTGCTCAAAAGAGACACAAGCAACATAACTCAACAAGAATTTAGAACAGTTATCATAAAATTAATCACTGCGCTTGAAAAAAGCATAGAAGCTGTCAGAGAAGATATTTGTTACAAAGACTAGGAACCTTCAAAATAGCTGTGACGAGTTTAAAAAAAAGGCTATAAATGAGGTGAATAATAAGATGGAGGCTGCCAATGCAAGGATTGAAGAAGCAGAGAGGGAAAATAGGTGAATTAGAAGACATAGTTATAGCAAAAGAAGAAGCTGAGAAAAAGAGAGAGAAACTGACACAGGAGCATGAAAGGAGAATCAGAGACCTGAGTGACACAAACAAACAGAACAATATCTGTATCATAGGAGTTCCTGAAGAGGAAGAAAGAGAAAAAGGTCCTAAAGGGGTATTGAACGAAACTATACACTAAAATTACCCCACTCTGGAGAAAGAGAAACACATTGAAATTCAAGAGACATACTTCATTTCCCTAAGATGTAACATAAACTAACCTTCAGCATGACATATCATAGTGAAACTGGCAAAATGTAAAGAGAGAATTCTGAAAGCAGCTGGGGATAAAAGGGCCTTAACATACAAAGGGAAACCTATCAGAGTGGTTACAGAACTATCTAATGAAATTTGGCAGGCCAGAAAGGAATGGCAGGAAATCTTCAATGTGATGAACAGGGAAAATATGCAACCAAGAATTCTTTATCCAGCAAGCCTGTCATTCAAAATAGAAGTAGAGATAAAAGTTTTCCCAAATAAACAAAAGTCGAGAGAATTCATCACCACCAAACCAGCCCTACAAGAAATCCTAAGAGGGACTCTATGAGGGAAATGCTGCAAGAAATATAAGGTAGCAGAAATATCACTCCAAACACGCACTCAAGAAGGAACACAATGAATCTAAAAACACATTTTTCAATAATAACACTGAATGTAAATGGACTGAATGCCCTAAAACGACACAGGGCAGAAGAATTTTTCAAAAACCAAAATGCATCTATTTTCTGTCTACAAGAGACTGACCTTAGGCCTGAAGACACCTTCAGATTGAAAGTAAGGGAATGGAGAAATATCTACCATGCGACTAGACACCAAAAGACAGCCAGAGTAGCCATACTCATACCAGACAAACTGGACATTAAAGTAAAGGCAGTAACAAAAGATGAAGAAGGACATTATATAATAATTACAGGGTCCCTCCATCAGGAAGATCTAACAATTATAAACATCTATGTGCCAAATTTGGTAGCTCCCAAATATATAAAACAACTAATCACAAACAGAAGCAATCTTATTGATAAGAATGTGCTAATTGTGGGGAAACTTAATACCCCACTTAAAACAATGGATAGGTCAAGCAGACAAAAATCACTAAAGAAACAATAGACTTGAATGGCACACAGGAGCAGATGGAATTAATAGATATATTTAGAAATCTGAATCCTGACGCTAGGGAATTCACTTTCTTCTTCAGTGCACATGGCACATTCTACAAGATTAATCACATACGGGGTCATAAAACAACCCTCCATAAATTCAAAAGAATTGAGATCGTACCACGCACACTTTTAGATCACAATGCTATGAAACACGAAATCAAACACAGGAAGAAGTCAGGAAGACATCCAAAAATGGAAGATAAAAACTACCATATGAAAGAATGATTGGGCGAACCAGGCAATTAGAGAGGAAATTAAAATTAAAGAATACATGGAGACAAATAAAAATGTGAATACAATTCAAACTCTCTGGTACACAGCAAAGGCAGTTTTAAGAGGAAAGTTCATTGCAATCCGGGCCTGTTTCAATAAACTAGAAAGAACACAAACTCAAATCCTAACAGAGCACCTAAGGAAACTAGAATGGGAGCAGCAAGAACACCACAAACCCAGCAAAAGAAAAGAAATAATAAAGATAAGAGCAGAAATAAACAAGATAGATTTCACAAAAACAATTGAACAGAAGAGTGAAACCAAGAGTTGGGGTTTTTTTTCCCAAGATTAAATGATTATTTAAAAAGCACGCCACACTGTTAGGAATTTTTTTCCCAAGATTAAATGATAAGAGTTGGTTTTTTGAAAAAATAAATAAAATTGATAAACGTCTAGCTAGGCTCCTCACAAAGAAAAGGGAGAACACTCAAATACACAAAATCATGAAGGAAAATGGATCTATTAAAACAGATGCCTCAGAAATACAAGCAATCATCAGAGATTACTATGAAAAATTATATGCCAACAAACTGGACAATCTAGAAGAATGGAAAAATTCCTAAACACACATCCACTACCAAAATTCAAATAGGAAGAGATAGAAAATCTGAAGAGACACATAACCAGTGAAGAAATCGAATCAGTTATCAAAAATCTCCCAACGAATAAAAGCCCAGGACCAGATGGATTCCCAGGGGAATTCTACCAGACGTTTAAAGCAAAGTTAAAGCCAATCCTTCTCAAGTTATTCCGAAAATTAGAAATGGAAGGAAGACTACTGGACTCATTCTACGAAGCACATATCACTCTGATTCCTATGCCAGGGAAGGAGCCAATGAAAAAAGATAACTACAGGCCAATATCCTTAATGAATACAGATGCAAAAATACACAACAAGATACTAGCAAATCGAATTCAACAGCATATAAAAGTATTATCCATTATGATCAAGCGGGATTTATTCTTGGGTTACAAGGCTGGTTCAATATTCCCAAATCCATTAATGTGATAAATCACATTAACAAAAGAAAAGAAAAAAAACCATATGATCCTGTCAATAGATGCAGAAAAAGCACTTGACAAAATACAACATCTTTTTTAAATAAAAACCCTCGAGAAAGTCGGGATACAAGAAACTTACTTAAACATTATAAAAGACATTTATGAAAAGCCCACAGCCAATGTTAACCTCAATGGGGAAAAACTGAGAGCTTTCCCCCTAAAATCAGGGATACGACAGGGATCTCCACTCTCACCACTGTTGTTTAACATAGTGTTGGAAGTCCTAGCATCAGTAATCAGACAACAAAAGGAAATAAAAGGCATCAGAAGAAGTCAAACTTTCCCTTTTTCCAGGGGACATAATACTGTACATGGAAAAGCCAATCGACTCCACCAGAAGCCTCCTAGAACTGAACAATGAATTCAGTAATGTTGTAGGATACAAGGTAAATGTACAGAAATCAGTTGCATTCTTATACACCAAAAATGAAGCAACAGAAAGAGAAATCAAGAAACAGATCCCATTCACAATTACACAAAAAATCATAAAATACCTAGGAATAAACCTAACCAAAGATGTAAAAGACCTGTATGCTGAAAACTATAGAAGACTTCTGAAGGAAATTGAAGAAGACACAAAGAAATGGAAAAGCATTCCATGCTCATGGATTGGAAGAATAAACTTTGTTAAAATGTCATTATTACCCAAAGCAATTTACACATTCTATGCAATCCCCATCAAAGTTGCACCAGCATTCTTCTCAAAGTTAGAGCAAACTATCTTAAAATTCATATGGAACAACAAAAAACCCCGAATAGCCAAAGTAATACTGAAGAAAAAACCAAAATGGGAGGCATCACAATCCCAGACTTTAGCCTCTATGACAATGCTGTCATCATCCAGACAGTATGGTATTGGCACAAAAACAGACACATGGACCAATGGAATAGAATAGAGAACCCAGAACTAGACGCACAAATATATGGCCAATTAATTTTCATCGAAGCAGGAAAGACTATCCAATGGAAAAAAGACAGCCTCTTCAATAGGTAGTGTTGGGAGAGCTGGACAGCAACGTGTAGAAAAATGAAATTAGGCCACTTTCTGACACTATTCACACACACAAAAAAAATCAAAATGGATAAAGCATCTGAATGTGAGACAGGAAACCATCAAAACCCTAGAGGACAAAGCAGGAAATACCATCCTAGACCTCAATCACGGCAGTTTCCTCCTCGACACATCCCCAGAGGCAAAGGAATCAAAAACAAAAATGAACTACTGGGACCTCATCAAGATAAAAAGCTTCTGCAAGGCAAAGGAAACAATCAAAAATAACAGGCAACAGACAGAATGGGAAAAGATAGTGGCAAATGGCATATCACATAAAGGGCTAGTATCCAGGGAGGAGCCAACATGGTGGAGAGGAAGGGAGCTCTGTAAATTTTGTCTGACCCATCTATCGAACTGAGAAGGACATTACTCTCATCTGCAAGAGTGGAAGGAGAAAATACAGACTCCAGAAAACAGAGAACCTCAAAGATACCTGAGTGAGTGAGTGTGAAGTGGGGAGATTGGAAAACGGGCCAGCCCGAGACGGGCAGGGGAGGTGGGGCCCCAGCCCAACACGGAGCAAGCACGTGGAGCCCGAAAGACAAATGGAAGGGACAGAGAAACTGAACACGCTCATAGTACTGTCTCTGGGGAAGAGATAAGGACATTTAACCGTGCTTGGAGAGAGAAACAATCACTCCGTATATAACCCAGGTGGCACAAGGGAAAGAACAGCTTCCAACCCTGTGCCATCTTGGCGGGGAGTCAGCGGCTGCTGCGGAGGCGACAGGGGCACTCACTTCGACCTCGGTTTTTGGAGTGGGAGCACGCACCTCATTTCTACAGCGCATCTCGCCCCCAGCATTGGCTGCACGAATCCCGAATCCTGGGTGCCAACAGGGAAAAAATAGCCCCCACCCCTACGAGACTCTGGCAGGGATTTGGTGGTGGTGGAGATCTGGGTGCTTGCTCAGGCTGCAGGAGTTCCCAGCTCATTTCTGGCAGCATCCAGTACCTCAGGCAACAGCAGCATGAATCCCAGGTGGCGCCAAGAGAAACTCATCTCTCCCCCAACGCGATCCTGATCCCGTCTGGGGGCTGGGATTTCACAGCAGTGTCTGGGAGGGCGTGCACTTCACCTCCTGCTGAGCACCTCACCTCAAGCGGCACTCCTTGCCTCAGGCAAGGGCAGACGGAATCCCTGCCTGAGCCGAAGGAAACTGATCCCTCTCCCTAAGAAGACAGCCACCAAAGCAAGTACATCTCATCTGTGGTAGCATAAAAGTGCATGGACTAGAACTTTGACCCGAGGAGGGCCTGGAAAACACAACTTTGCTCCACCGCGGCACAAGGAGATTGGACTCATTAGAGTGGCCTACAGTGTGTAGTTCCAGTGGAGCTTGGTATGCCGCCATTCTACTCTGGGCAGACACCAAGGCAGAGTCCTTGAGAGCAGCCTCCAAGACTTACCACACCAAACCACGCCTATCCATGAGGGGGAGCTGCTGCTTTTATTTTTCTTTTCTTTTTCTCTTCATTTTTTTCTTTTTTTCTTCTTTTTTTGTACTTATTTTTTATTATTATTACCTTTTTTACTTAAAAATTTTACTCCTTATATTCCTTTCTCTTTTCTCCCTTTTTTTTTTACCTTCTTGCTATCCAGATATATTCTCCTGTATCTCATCCTTACCTCCCCCTCAACTGGTCACACATTTTTAGAGTGTCCATTGTCCTTTGTTGTCTCTCACCCCCTTTACATTTTTTTCTTCACTTCATTTCGTCTCTTTCCTCTCCATTTTCGTTCTTTTCTTTCCCCCTTTTAATGTGTTTGTTTGTTTGATTTGTCTGTGCATTTGTGTCCTTCTGTTCCGTATGTGTTTGTCTCCCTGTTTTCCTTCTTAGGGCTACACCAAAAACAAGCCAAAGTGTGCATGACGGCGAGTCCCAAATATTGCTGAGTAGGGAAATAAAATACTCACAGGCACAATAGAGAAACTGAGAGACACCTTCAAAAGAATATTTCCTGAAACTAAAGGCCCTGGACAGTCAATAAGTCTCCATTAACAGAGTAATATTAACAAGTGCACAGTGCACAAAGAACCTTTTGAAGCTGACAAGAGACAGAAAACTAGCAAAAATGACAAAACGAAGGAACTCTCCCCTGAAGAACCTCCAGGAAGAAGTTACAGCCACAGAACTGCTCAAGGCAGATCTAGACAACCGGATCAAGAATTTTAAAAACTTGCCATAAAATTAATCACTGGGGTTGAAAAAATCATCAAAGAAGCAACTGAGACGATGACTAGGCAATTTGAAAATAGTTGTAATGAGTTTAAAAAAGGTTATAAATGAGGTGAACAACAAAATGGAGGTAGCCACCTCAAGGATTGACGAGGCAGAGAGAAGAATAGGTGAATAAGAAGATATAGTTAAAGCAAAAGAGGAAGCTCAAAAAAAAGAGAGAGAAATTGATCCAGGAGCAGGAAAGGAGAATTCGAGATCTGAGTGTTACAAGCAAATGGAACAACATTCGTTTCATGGGAATTCCTGAAGAGGAAGACAGAGAGAAAGGCCCTGAAGGGATACTAGACCAAATTATAACTGAGAATTTCCCAGATCTGGGAAAAGAAATAGACATTCAAATTCAAGAGGCACAAAGAACCCCCTTAAGACATAGTTTGAATTGACCTTTGGCACAACATATCATAGTGAAACTGGCAAAATATAAAGGTAAAGAGAGAATTCTTAAAGGAGTTAGGGAAAAAGGGGCCCTAACATACAAAGGGAAACCCATCAGAGTGGTAACAGACCTATCTAATGAAACTTGGCAGGCCAGGAAGGAATGGCAGGAAATCTTCAATGTGATGAATAGAAAAAAACATGCAGCCAAGAATCCTTTATCCAGCAAGCCTGTCATTCAAAATAGAAGGAGAGATAAAAGTGTTCCCAAATAAAAAAAAAATTGAGAGAATTCATGACCACCAAACCAGCCCTACAAGAAATCCTAAGAGGGACTCTATGAGGGAAAGATTGCGAAGAATACAAGGTGCCAGAGACACCACTATAAACATGAATTCTAGGGAGAACACAATGACTCTAAACCCACGTTTTTCAATAATAACACTGAATGTAAATGGACTGAATGCTCCAACCATAAGAAACAGGTAGCAGAATGGATAAAAAAAAAACACATCTATTTGCTGTCTACAAATGACTCATTTTTGACCTGAAGACAACTTCAGGTTGAAAGTAAAGGGATGGAGAAATATCTATCATGAGACTGGAAGCCAAAAGAAAGCGAGAGTATCCATACTAATATCAGACAAATTGGACTTTAATGTTAAGGCAGTAATAAGAGATGAGGAAGGACATAATATAATGATTACAGGATCTCTCCATCAGGAAGAGCTAACAATTATAAATATCTATGTGCAAAATTCAGAAGCACCCAAATATATAAAACGATTAATCACAGAAAGAAACAATCTTATTGACAAAAATGTGCTAATTGCAGGGGACTTTAATACTCCACTGACAGCAATGAATAGATCAACCAGACAGAAAATCACTAAGGAAGCAATGGACCTGAACGACATATTGGAAAAATGGAACTGATAGATATATTTCGAGCTCTGCATCCTGAAGAGAGGAAATTCACCTTCTTTTTGAGTGCACATGGCACATTCTCCAAGATAGACCACATACTGGGGCATAAAGCAGCCCTCCATAAGTATAAACGAATAGAGATCATACCATGCACACTTTCAGATCACAATGCTATGAAAGGTGAAATTAACCACAGGAAAAGGTCTGGAAAACCTCCAAAAATGTGAAGGTTAAAAACCACCCTACTAAAGAATGATTGGGCTACTCAGGTAATTAGAGAAGAAATTAAAAAATATATGGAAACCAATGAAAATGAAAATACAACAATCCAAAATCTCTGGGACGCAGCAAAGGCAGTCCTATAAGGAAAATATATTGCAATCCAGGCCAATCTCAAAAGACTAGAAAAATCGCAAATTCAAAATTTAACAGAGCACCCACTGGAAATAGAAGGGAAGCAGCAAGAGCACCCCGACCCAGCAGAAGAAAAGAAATAATAAAGATCAGGGCAGAAATAAACAATATAGAATCCAAAAGAACAGTCGAGCAGATCAATGAAACCAAGAGTTGGTTCTTTGAAAAAATAAACAAAATCGATAAACCTCTAGCCAGGCTCCTCAGATAGAAAAGAGAGAGCACCCAGGTAGACAAAATCCATAATGAAAAAGGGTCTATTACAACCAATCCCCTAGAAACACAAGCAGTCATCTGAGATCACTATGAAAAATTATATGCCAACAAGCTGGACAACACAGAAGAAATGGACAAATTCCTAAATACACATGCACTGCCAAAATTCAAAGGGGAAGAGATAGAAAGTATGAATAGGAGAGGAGGAGCCAAGATGGTGGAGAGGAAGGGAGCTCTGTAAACTCTGTCCGCCCCATCTATCGAACTGAGAAGGATATTACTCTCATCTGCAAGAGCGGAAGGAGAAAATATGGACTCCAGAAAGAAGAGAACCTCAAGGATACCTGAGTGAGTGAGTGCGAACTGGGGAGATCTGAAAACGGGCCAGCCCAAGACAGGCAGGGGAGGCGGGAACCCCAGCCCAACACAGGGAAAATGCGAGCGGAGCCCAAGAGACAAAGGGAAGGGACAGAGTGACTGAACACGCTCGTAGTACTGTCTCTGGGGAAAAGGTAAGGAACACTTGGCAGTGCTTGGAGAGAGAAACTGACTCCATAGATAACTGCTGGGTAGCCAGAATCCCGAACCTGGGTGGTGCAAGGGAAAGAACAGCTTCCAGCCCTAAGCCATCTCAGTGGGGAATCAGCGGCCGCAGCAGCAGCGAGAGCTGCCGCAGCTGTGGCGACTGCAATGGCAGTGACGGCCCTGTCAGAGGCGGCGCCAGGGGCACTCACTTCGAACTCGGTTTTGGGAGCGGGACCACACAACTCATTTCCACGGCGCATCTCGCCCCTGCATTGGCCACGCGAATCCCGAATCCCGGGTGCCCACAGGGAAAAAATAGGGCCCACACCTACGGGATCCCCAGCAGGGAGTCCATGGCGGTGGAGGCCTGGGCCCAGCTTAGGCTGCAGGAGCTTCCAGCTCATTTCCAGCAGCGCACAGCGCCTTGAGCAACAGCTCTCCGAAGCAAAGAGAGACTCAATTTTGGTTTTTTTCCCCCATTGCGATTGCGATCCCTGCTGTGGGTGGGGACTCCACAGTTGGGTCTGTGAAGGTGCGTGGTCAAGGTGTGCGCACTTCACCTCCTGCTGCTCATTTCGCCTCAGGCAGGGGCAGCCAAAATCCCTGCTTGAGCCAAAACGAACTGATTCCTCCCCCTCGGAAGCCAGCCACCAAAGCAAATACATCTCAGCTGTGGTAGCATGAACATGCATGGACTGGAACTTTGAACCGAGGCGGGCCTGGAAAATACAACTTGGCTCAACTGCGTCCCAAGGAGATCGGACTCATTAGAGTGGCCTACAGTGTGTAGTTCAGCAGAGCTTGGCATGCCACCTATATAATCTCTGTAGAAACCAAGGTGGAGCCTCTGAGAGCAGCCTCTGATACCTACCACACCAAACCATGCCTATCCACCAGGGGGAGTTGCTGGGTTTTTTGTTTTTTATTTCTTATAAAAAAATTTTTATTCACTTTTTTCGTACTTCTTTGTTATTATTACATTTTTTTACTTAATTCTTTTTAATTTTTACTCCTTATTTTCCTTTCTCCTTTCTCGCTTTCTTTTTCACCTTCTAGCAATCCAGATTTATTCTCCTGTATCTCATCCTTACCTCTACCCTCAACTGGTCATACACTTTTGACTGTCTACTGTCCTTTATTGTCTCTGACCCCCTTTTATTTATTTTTTTCAATTTTTATCTTTTTGTACTTAATTCTTCTAAATTCTTACTCCTTATTTTCCTTTCTCCTTTCTCCCTCTTTTTTTTTCTTTCACCTTCTTGCAATCCAGATATATTCTCCTGTATCCCATCCTTACCTCTGCCCTCAACTGGTCATACACTTTTAGACTGTCCACTGTCCTTTGTTGTCTCCGACCCCCTTTTATTTTTTTTCTGTTCTTTTTCTTTTCTCTTCTTCTCTTCTTTTCATCTCTTTCTTTTCCATTTTCTTTCCCCCTTTTAATGTGTTTCTTTGTTTGGTTTGTCTGAGTGTCTGTGTGCTTCTGTTCCCTCTGTGTTTGTCTGTCTGTTTTCCTTCTTAAGACTACACCAAGAAATAAGCCAAAGTGTGCATGATGGCGAGTCCCAAATATTGCTGAGTAGGGAAATAAAATACTCACAGGGACAACAAGAGAACCCTAGACACACCATTAAGAGAATATTTCCTGAGACGACAGGCCCTGGACAGTCAATAAGCCTCATTTAACAGAGAAATATTAATAGGTGCACAACACACAATGAGCTTTCTAAAGGTGACAAGAGACAGAAAACTAGCAAAAAAGACAAAACTAAGAAACTCTCCCCTGAAGAACCTCCAGAAGGACGTCACAGCCACAGAAATGCTCAGGCAGATCTAGACAAAACACCGGATCAAGAATTTAAAAAACTTGTCATAAAATTAATCTCTGGAGTTGAGAAAAACATCAAAGAATCAACTGAGACAATTACTAGGAACCTTGAAAATAGGTGTGATGAATTAAAAAAGGCTATAGATGAGGTGAATAACAAACTGGAGGCAGCCACCTCGAGGACTGATGAGGCAGAGAGAATAGGTGAATTAGAAGATACAGTCATAGCAAAAGAGGAAGCTGAAAAAAAGAGAGAGAAATTAATCCAGGAGCAGGAAAGGAGAATTCGAGATCTGAGTGATACAGTCAAATGGAACAACATTAGTCTCAAAGGAATTCCTGAAGAGGAAGACAGAGAGAAAGGGCCTGAAGGGATACTTGACCAAATTATAACTGAGAATTTCCCAGATCTGGGAAAAGAAATAGACACTCAAATTCAAGAGGCACAAAGAATCCCCTTAAGACGTAATTTGAATTGACTTTTGGCACGATCTATCATAGTGAAACTGGCAAAATATAAAGATAAAGAGAGAATTCTGAAAGCAGCTAGGGAGAAAAGGGCCCTCACATACAATGGGAAACCTATCAGAGTGGTGACAGACCTATCTAATGAAACTTGGCAGGCCAGGAAGGAATGGCAGGAAATCTTTAATGTGATAAATAGAAAAAACATGCAGCCAAGAATCCTTTATCCAGCAAGCCTGTCATTCAAAATAGGAGAGATAAAAGTGTTCCCAAATAAAAAAAAAAACTGAGAATTCATGACCACCAAACCAGCCCTACAGGAAATCCGAAGAGGGACTCTATGAGGGAAAGATTGTAAAGAATACAAGGTGCCAGAGACACCACTATAAACATGAATTCTAGGGAGAACACAATGACTCTAAACCCACGTTTTTCAATAATAACACTGAATGTAAATGGACTGAATGCTCCAACCAAACGACACAGGGTAGCAGAATGGATAAAAAAGCAAAACTCATCTATTTGCTGTCTACAGGAGACTCATTTTCTACTGGAAGACACCTTCAGGTTGAATGTAAAGGGATGGAGAAATATCTATCAGGCGACTAGAAGCCAAAAGAAAGCTGGAGTAGCCATACTTATATCAGACAAACTGGACTTTAAAGTAAAGGCAGTAACAAGAGATGAAGAAGGACATTATATAATAATTACAGGATCTCTCCATCAGGAAGAGCTAACAATTCTAAATATCTATGCGCCAAATTCAGGAGCACCCAAAACATAAAACAATTAATCACAGAAAGAAACAATCTTATTGACAAAAATGTGCTAATTGCAGGGACTTTAATACTCCACTGACAGCAATGGGTAGATCAACCAGACAGAAAATCACTAAGGGAACAATGGACCTGAACGACACATTGGAAAAATGGAACTGATAGATATATTTCGAGCTCTGCATCCTGAAGAGAGGAAATTCACCTTCTTTTTGAGTGCACATGGCACATTCTCCAAGATAGACCACATACTGGGGCATAAAGCAGCCCTCCATAAGCATAAACGAATAGAGATCATACCATGCACACTTTCAGATCACAATGCTATGAAACTTGAAATTAACCACAGGAAAAAGTCTGAAAAACCTCCAAAAATGTGGAGGTTTAAAACCACCCTACTAAAGAATGATTGGGTTAATCAGGCAATTAGAGAAGAAATTTAAAAATATATGGAATCCAACAAAAACAAAAATACAACAATCCAAAATCTCTGGGACGCAGCAAAGGCAGTCCTAAGAGGAAAGTATATTGCAATCCAGGCCAATCTCAAAAGACAAGAAAAAGCGTAAATTCAAAATTTAACAGAGCACCTACTAGAAATAGAAAGGAAGCAGCAAAAGCACCCCAAAACCAGCAGAAGAAAAGAAATAATAAAGATCAGGGCAGAAATAAACAATATGGAATCCAAAAGAACAGTCGAGCAGATCAATGAAACCAAGAGTTAGTTCTTTGAAAAAATAAACAAAATCGACAAACCTCTAGCCAGACTCCTCAGCAAAAAAAGAGAGAGCACCCAGATAGACAAAATCATGAATGAAGAAGGATCGATTACAACCAATCCCTTAGAAATACGAGTAATCATCAGAGATTACTATGAAAAACTATATGCCAACAAACTGGACAACACAGAAGAAATAGACAAATTCCTAAATACACATGCACTGCCAAAATTCAAAGGGGAAGAGATAGAAAGCATGAATACACCGATAACCAGTGAAGAAATTGAATCCATTATCAAAAATCTCCAAACGAATAAGAGCCCAGGGCCAGATGGCTTCCCAGGGGAATTCTACCAGACATTTAAAGCAGAGCTAATAGCCATTCTTCTCAAACTATTCCAAAAAATAGAAATAGAAGGAAAACTTCCAAACTCATTCTACGAAGCCAGCATCACATTGATACCCAAACCAGACAGAGACCCAGCCAAAAAAGAGAACTACACACCAATATCCTTAATGAATACAGATGCAAAAATAATCAACAAGATACTAGCAAATCGAATTCAACAGCCTATAAAAACAATTACCCATCATGATCCAGTGGCATTCATTCCTGGGTTACAGGGATGGTTCAATATCTGTAAATCCATCAATGTGATCCATCACATTAACAAAAGAAAGGATAAAAACCATATGATCCTGTCGATAGATGCAGAAAAAGCATTTGACAAAATACAGCACCCTTTCTTAATAAAAACCTTTGAGAAAGTCGGAATAGAAGAGCAGTTTATGAAAAACCCACAGCTAATATCATCCTCAATGGGGAAAAACTGAGAGTTTTCCCCTTGAGATCAGGAACACGACAGGGGTGCCCACTCTCACCACTGCTGTTTAAGATAGTGCTGGAAGTCCCAGCATCAGCAATCAGACAACAAAAAGAAATAAGAGGCATCAGAATTGGCAAAGAAGAAGTCAAACTTTCACTTTTTGCGGATGACATGGTACTCTACATGGAAAACCAAATCAACTCCACCAGAAGCATTCTAGAACTGATCAATGAATTCAGTAAAGTTGCAGGGTAAAAAATCACTGTACAGAAATCAGTTGCATTCCTATACACCAAAAATGAAGCATCATAAAGAGAAATCAAGAAACGGATCCCATTCACGATTGCACGAAAAACCATCAAATACCCCAGAGTCAACCTAACCAAGGATGTAAAAGACCTATATGATGAAAACTATAGAAAACTTATGAAAGAGATTGAAGAAGACACCAAGAAATGGAAAAACATTCCCTGTTCATGGATCGGAAAAATAAACATTGTGAAAATGTCATTACTACCCAAAGCAATCTACACATTCAATGCAATTCCCATCAAAATTGCACCAATATTCTTCTCAAAACTAGAACAAACTATCCTCAAATTCGTATGGAACCACAAAAGTCCCTGATTAGCCAAAGTAATATTGAAGAAGAAAACCAAAACGGGAGGCCTCTACTACAATGCTGTCATCATCAAGACAGTATGGTATTGGCACAAAAACAGACACATTTACCAATGGAATAGAATAGAGAACCCAGAACTGGGCCCACAAATGTATGGCCAATTAATTTTTGACGAAGCAGGAAAGAGTATCTGATGGACAAAAGACTGCCTCTTTAGCAGGTGGTGCTGGGAGAACTGGACAGCAACATGTAGAAGAATGAAACTAGACCAGTCTCTTACACCATACACAAAAATAAAATCAAAATGCCTGAAGGACCTGAATGTGAGACAGGAAACCATCAAAACGCTCGAGGAGAAAGTAGGAAAAAACCTCGTAGACCTCCACCGCAGCAATCGCCTACTCGACACATCCTCAAAGCAAGGGAAATGAAAGCAAAACTGAACCGTTAGGACTTCATCAAGATAAAAAGCTTCTGCAAGGGAAAGGAAACAATCAAGAAAACTAATAGGCAACCGACAGAATGGGAAAAGATAGTTGCAAATGACATATCAGATAAAGGGCTAATATCAAAAATATACAAGGAACTCACCAAATTTCACAGTCACAAAACAAATAACCCAGTGAAGAAATGGGCAGAAGACATGAACAAACACTTCTCCAAAGAGGACATCCAGATGGCCTACAGGCACATAAAACGATGCTCAACATCACTCATTATCAGGAAAACACAAATCACAACCACACTGAGATATCACCCCACACCAGTCAGAGTGGCTAAAATGAACAAATGAAGAGACTATAAATGCTGGCAAGGGTGTGGAGAGATGGGCACCCTCCTACACTGCTGGTGTGAATGTAAACTGGTGCTGCCGCTCTGGAAAACAGTGTGGAGGTTCCTCAAAAAACTATCCATAGAACTCCCTTATGACCCAGCAATAGCCCTGCTAGGGATTTACCCAGGGGAAGCAGAAGTGCTGATGCATAGGAGCACATGTACCCCAATGTTCATAGCAGCAATGTCAACAATATCCAAAACATGGAAAGAGCCTAAATGTCCATCACCTGATGAGTGGATGAAGAAGATGTGGTAGTTAGAAGCAAGATGGCGGAGAAGTAAGGTGACCCATTACCTCTGTCCACCTACAATTATGAAACTGAGAAGAATTAAAAAGCCACAGTTCTCTGAATTCCAAGAACAGAGGTGTGCAGACAGCCCCCTTATCAACAGCAGTCTCACGGTTGCCTGAGTGAATGAGTGCGAACTAGGACCGGAGACTTTCAGGGAGGGAGCGCCCGCTCCAGAGACAAAGTGCCTAGCACCCAGAGGTTTGGCGCTGGGGCCTCTGAAACCCGGGTGTCCCTAGGCGCACCGCTCTTAGCTGGGTGGGTTGGCTGTGAGACCAGGGGTGGACAGATCAGCGGGGAGCCGCAGGGCAGGGGGCAGGACTGGAGGTGCACAGATCCCCTGACAGTCGCTCATGCAGGGTACTGGGTATCCAGATGCGCAGGGACCTTCACAGCTGTGTAGGTACCACTGTGTAAGGCAGGAGAGAGACCAGAGGAAGAGAAGTAGAGACTGCCCACAGCGCAATCCCTGCAGAGGAGAGATTTAGCCCAGGTCTGAGGGCCACTGAGCGCTGAGAGAGATATCGGTGCCTTCAGCGGGGGTGTTCAGTCAGACCAGGCAGCTCACCGACTTCAGGTGGAGCCAGGAGAAAAATCTGACTTCACAATCCCCCTGTTTGATCCCGACCAGAAAGCCGCCCACCTGCAGGCGATTTTAACTGTGGTGGCAGTATTGAGTGTGTGGGCAACGACTTGGAAACCGGGCAGAACTTAGGAAACAGAAACAATTAGATCCGCCCGAAGCAAAGAAGGTTGGACTCCAGAGAGTGGCTAGAATGCATGGTCTGAGGGGGATTTGGGGTGGCTGTCGTCATTCTTCTCCTCACATCCACCAAGGCAGGGCCTCAGAGAGCAATCCCTGAGACCCGACCCACCTACACCAAGCCACGCCCATCCCCGCAGGAGAGCTGCTGTGCTTTTGCTTATTACTGTTGGTTTTTTCTTAATATTTTTAATTTTTAATTTGTCCCCTGTCTTCTCTTTACTATCTTCCTATTTCCTTCTTTTCTCCCTTTCTCCCTGGAATCTGGGAAAGACCAACAATTAGGCACTGCTGTGCTTAGATCAACTCTTACCATCCAGATAGTTTTTCCTTTATTCCATCCTTATCTCCTGCAACCCGCACTGCAGGTTTTAAGCCCTCAGACTGTACTTTATCTCTGACTGTTGCTGTCCCCCCCACTCCCCGCCTGCTTTTTTCCTTTCTCCTTTTGTTTTTTTCTCTTCTTTCGTTTTTTCTCCTCTCTTTTCTTTCCTGTTCGTTTTTTTCTTTCCCCCTTATGTTTGCTTCTTTATCAGTACATCTGTGTGCTTGTGTTCTCTGTGTGTTTGTCTGTCTATTTTCCTTTTCAGGGCTACCTCAAGAAACAACCCAAAGCACACATAGTGGAAAACCCCAAATATTGCTGAGTAGGGAATGAATTAATCAGAGGCACGACAAGAGAAATCGAGAGACAGCATTAAAAAAAAATCTCCTGAAACGACAGACCCTAGACACTCCAAGAGCCTCCTTCTATAGAGGAATACTAATAATCGCACAGTGCAGAACGAGCTTTTAAAACTGACAAGAGACAGAAAGCTAGCCAAAATGACGAAACGAAAGAACTCTTCTCCAAGGAAACTCCAGGAAGAAATCACAGCTACAGAACTGCTCAAAACAG